>SEYY01019755.1:97500-120000 GCA_009176605.1 Armadillidium nasatum
AATATATATATATATATATATATATATATATATATATATATATATATATATATATATATATATATATATATATATATATATATATATATATATATATATATATATATATATATATATATATATATATATATATATATATATATATATATATATATATACTTTGTGCAAAATTTATTTGGATTGAAAATATTATTATTAATGACCATCAATCTATTTCATTAACTTGCAATACTTACCAGCTAATGGAGAGAATGGTTGCCTTCCGCTCCCATTTTGGAGCAGCTCCTACATTTTCGGACCATCATTTTGGTTTCCTTCACCACTGCATTACTCAGGACCTTCTCCTTTATTTAGATCACAACGTATGTTGTCTTTGGTCTTCAAAAGAGTATGACTGCACGTGGAGATGATGGGTTTGCGAAACCTTCACTCGCAGAGCCTTAGGAAGCAACTTCCCCTCTTTCCTCAGTTACTAATGCCAGATCACTGTTTCAAATCTATTTTGGTACTACGATGTTGAGAAGTTTGGTTATGGATGAAGTGCAAAATAAGCTTCAGTGGAGTAGTCGAAACCATCACGAATTCGGTTCACTGCTCCATCTATGTGGACGATCTTGCATTGTAAGCCACTAGAGGAAAACTTGTGGGGTGAGTTTGCTTCAACTGGCTATTAACAGGGTTTCTTCTTGTGTAGTGCACATGGTTTCACTTTCACTGCATTGAAAACTAAAGCCGTGCTTTTCCGAAAAAAAACGAGGAGGTCGAATACAATCTCTTCCTATATTACACTTTCCTTATATTACAGCACCTGACCTCTAAGGCGATGTGGATGTAAACACCCATGCCCCACCATGGCTAGTAATAGCCAAACTGAATTATGATTGTTCTTTCTATGGACAGACCTCCCAGTCGTACCTTAGTCTTCTGGACCAAGTTCAGAACGGTCTGATGGTAGTCATAGCATTTCGCTGTCGTATTTCTCATTCTTCGGTTTTTCCCTCTCTAATGCAGCACTTCCACCATATCTTATTGGCCATTAGATGGTGTTATTACTTCCATGTTTACTTTGCTGTACTTCCGTTAGCGAGCAGTAATTCTTTATTAATTCATCACCACCTGTGCAAAATAGGTTTATTCGCCTCTTGTTGCATGCATCGTGATGCAATCATTAACCAGTTGATGGGATAACTTAATTTTCCGTTCCATAAGAAAATCCACACATATAAGAAATTTGTTTACACTAAAGATTTTTGATTGTGAAGTGGGAGCATCGGCTGTGTTTCAGGACCTCACCGTATCTCACCCTGCCAACATCTTATTCTTCTGCTTTCTCAGCTGAACTGATTGCGATGGCAATAAGCAGAATAAGTAACATCACAACGGAGGGTAATTATACCATTTCTTTTCAGATTCCAGAAGCCCTCTCCAGGTGTCGCAAGTGGATTAAATTAGCGTTCTGCTGGGTCCCTTCCCAGGAAACTAACAAGATTATTGCTACTATTAACAGAAACTTAAGTTGTTTAATAATTGTTATATTATTAAATGAGACCAAAAAACGTATAATAATAATATATTTAAAAAATGATAATTTTAGTTCTATTTCATAAGCTCTTTATTAACATCAAGCCTTACTATACCATTTTAGGGCTGACAACACGATCGAGATGTTTTGTGTAACTTAGTGTATTCAGTACTTACAACTACGGCGATGTCTTTGGCATTTAAGTTTGGGAAAACTATACAAATAAAGACCTATTTTTGTTATTTTAATGAAACTAGCATTTAGACTTAAGGAAGGGAAAATAGTTGTCCTATAAAAGAAATAAAGGAAGGGGAGTTTGCAATTCTGTAGATAGGAGGCGAAGCATGGTGATAGTTTGAGAGTAGATCAGAGAGGGATGTTACGGAAACGGATGCATATAAAGCTGACAGCAAAACAGTATACAGATTCTGTCTAAATTTAATAAGTGTGTGAAGAAGAAGAAGCTTGCGGTCAAGGTGTAAATGAAGGGTGAGTTAATTCCAGAAAGACAAAATCCTTTAGGATTAAGGATGTACAGAAAGTATGAAAACGAGTAAGTAAAAATTTAATTCTTGGATGGTTGTAAGCATTTTGTGGGGGCAACAAAAATTTTTTAATATATCATAAGTATACACTATGTTGCTTGACATACATCTGCAAAGTCCTTAAAGATTCATTTCTAGCCTTAGATCACTTAAATAAACATCAAATGTTTATTCATTATTCACAACTATTACCTATAAAATGCAAAGTTTTAAAATATAAGCCCTTTTCCATTAGGTTTTTCGCCTAACATTATTAACATTTATGATTTATTTTGGTGTTTGTCTTTGTGTATGTGTTTGTATGATTGTTAGTGAAATGTTTGATTCTTAATTTTTATCCAGTTTTATAGTTATTTTAAATTTTTTTTTTAAGTGTATTTTTATTGGTTAAATGTGTTTTGTGTATAAAATTAATCCTAACTCGTACAGTAAAAGGAAAATGCAATTATTTTATTACAACTATTTTAGATGTGTAAAGGATTATATATATATATATATATATATATATATATATATATATATATATATATATATATATATATATATATATATATATATATATATATATATATATATATATATATATATATATATATATATATATATATATATATATATATATATATATATATATATATTTAATGTTTGATATACGTGAAAGAGTAATATATTTAATTATGTGCATTAATATTCTCAGTGTTTTAATAAACTAAGTTTTTTAGATACTTTATTTAGAATTTTATGCAAAATGTGTTGCTTTTTATTGAAGTTTATTAAAGAGAACCTCATGTTTTGTTTAATAATGTTAATTATATCAATAAATTTCGTGATATGTAAACACTTTGTGATAGATAAATATAAATGTATAAATACAAGAATCTTTTTTTTTTAATTGCCAAATTTTGATTGAATAATTTCAGGAGTGGGAGTTTGAAGACTGTTCAGGAAAAGAATCCTACATAAATATATATACATATAACCCATACTAAAAAAAATCCGCCTGTATGTTTTATCTTCGTAGTTTTGATAGAAAAATGTTAGATCAATATTTTAAATATATATATATATATATATATATATATATATATATATATATATATATATATATATATATATATATATATATATATATATATATATATATATATATATATATATATATATATATATATATATATATACACTGTTGTCAATTTGTAGTAATCTTTCATAATATATGGAGGGTTCAGAGTTAAAAATGAACGAATTCCATATTTTCCACTAACACTGTCGTGATAGAGTAAAAATTGTATATTTTCTGTGTAATAGTGAATCAAGTTCGTGGTTGAATATTTATCCTCCAGGTAGCTGCAAGGCCGATTAGAAGTCAATGTTAATTAATGCAGCTAATCAACTTTGAGGTCTGTTTTCTCAGAAATGAGTCTCATGGACTTGGTTCACTTTACCAATGACCCTATATATATATATATATATATATATATATATATATATATATATATATATATATATATATATATATATATATATATATATATATATATATATATATATATATATATATATATATATATATATATATATATATATATATATATATATATATATATATATATCGAGGATTTTGATACCTTATACCCAATTTAATTAATGATGGAATTTTCCCTTTCACACAGAACCTGAAGATAAAGATAAAAAAAAACAAGCGTTTAAAGAATGATTGAAATGCAGAATATATATTGTAAATTTTTTAAAAAAAGAAAAGAATTTAAATTTTTTTTCAGCTACGTAAAGATTTTTTAAACATACAGCCTCAAATGCCATAAAACTGTTCTTTTTTTAAAATATCAGTTTTTTTTCTTTTAAACTATTAAACCCTTTGAAGTAACTTAAGTTGGAGGAATTTAGAAGACCAGAAACTTGTTGTTAAATAAGAACTCTTGTTCGTGTGTGTTTGAGCCCTTGTATGCGATGTACAAAAGTTGATGAATTTATTCAACAACTTTTATTATCCTACAATTTAATAAAGAATTCTTACAACGTTTAATCCTTATATTAAGGTAAGTTATTAGTTGACACTTCTCCCTCATATAAAATTTCTCATCTTTTAATTTTAAATTCCGAAAGGCGAAGTATTGAAAATTATATATTTTATAAATTGCTTCGATTTCGGAAATTGACCGCATTTCCTCACTCCAATTCTTCAAGGTTAATTTCCTACAGAATATCTCTTCAAAACTAATCTTGATCCGACCCATCAGTTTAATCTTCCTTTAAACTATCTTGTTACACTGACTATTTATTTTAGAGGAATGCACCAAAAAAAATTTCAAACATTTATTTCTAATCTTTTTGTATCCTTAAAGTAAATGTTTGTTATCTATTTAAACTGATGCTTCAAATCTTTCTAAATAATTCTTAAGTGGTCTTTCATCACCTACAATTGTATTACCAATAAATAACAATTTAAACTTTTATTTTTACTTTAAAACAACGTTTACACTTACGCTGTTAAGCAATTTCGGCTCTATTACATTCGTAATTAATAGTTTGGGAATAGAATTTTTTAAGGAGTTCTTCTCCATTACATTTTAAATTATAAGAAAATAGATAAATGAACTCCCTTATCAATATATTATTAAAAAGATAACTAAAATAATTACCTAAAATAAAATAATCGATGTTGAATCAAATAAGTGTAGCCAAAATAGAAACCATCTCTAAAAGACAAACTTTCTAAATGTCACTTAAACTCTGTTCCTCAGTAAACATCATCGAATATTATTCTACCTCTGACTACAATGCTTCATTCGAATTCACAGATTTCTTTTATTATGCTTTTTATAAAAGCAATTTAATTTATAGGATAACTAATAATAATTTTGAAGCCCACTGGGCTCTCTGCCTTTTTAAAATACAGTACTATTATAGTTTATATCCTTTGAATTAAAAGTATTAAATATAAAGAACGTTAATATCTTGTGATGTTGTTCCTAAAACTTCTACTGATATCTATTGACATCCATCTATCGAAATTCAAGATTTAATTCAATATTAAAACATTTCAAAATCTTTAAAAAAAAATGCTAGAAAGTAATTTAAGCTAAGTTAGAATTAGTGCTTAGTACAATCTGTTTATTATTATTATATCTTAATGCGCGTCTTCAAACTATACTATCCTTTAAAAATAATAAATATTTTAAAGAATTTATCAATGATAAACAACATTAACTTTATTAGTTTTATTATTTCAAAATATAGTAAGTAGGATATAAATACAATTCTTTTAAAAATTTCACAGCCATAATCTGTAAAATTATATATATATATTTTTTTTTTTTTTTACAGTTCTGTAAGACTAGAAAAACGGGTTTCAAAAACCTGTACAATTTTTTTCAGTTTTGTAAGACAAGAGTAATGACGGCTTAAGTAAGATTAACAATTTTGTTGAATGCCAAAGCCAAATATTAAAAGGTTCTACTGAAATTACAACAGGAATAATGAATTCTTCAATATTCACGACAGTATTCTTCAACTGATAAATTTTACTTCCAAAACCTAAGATATAAATACTTGAAGATGAATAATGAAAATACTTTTGTGATCTTCCTTGGACCGAGTCCAAAGAAAAGAAACAAAGACATTTGGGAGAGGAGGGGGGGGTCAGAAACAAAGAAATGAGTGACAAAAAAGTACTTTAAAAAAAAAAAAAAAAAAAAAAAATGAAACCGAAAATTGGCATTGTTCCAGAAAGAACAGGCTAATAATATGTCAAAAATTACTACCGCACAGGCACAAATAAGAATTGAACTTACTTAAAGCTATTTTTTACAAACAGTTTGAGGTTGCACTTATATAAACTTTTACAATTTGTCGCTTACACTATTTGCTTCTGACTCTTTCGTAGATAAAAAAAAAATACAGGAAAATAATGGCTCTCAAATACCTACTTAGCTTACTTTAAGGTAAGTGAATACGATTAATTATGACATCTACTTTGTGCTTCACATCGTGAAGTGCTTAATAAAAAATGACTCAAATCAGGAATGTATTGAAGCCGATTTTAGTATATTAACACCACTTTCAATCTCCTTCACTCTGCCGATATCTGAACCAAATCCGCTAATGTATTTTGTTCGAAAGCAGAAGGTGAAATAAAGTTAACTGGTAACTGCCAAATAAACACTCTTCCTAGATGGTCTCCACAGGCAAGAAGTTTCATGCTAAAAAAAAGTAAATAATAATAATAATAAATTTCTCACAAAAAATTAAAATAGTAAAAATGAGCAAAAATTTAAAAGCATGTTATATAGTGTAGCTAAAACCTTAAATAGCATCAAGTTGGGCTTGCTTAAGCAAATTTTTCTCAATCAAATCCCTGTACTTACTTAGTGTACTATCATCACCCTATTAACAAACCACTTTAATGCAGAAAACCTATGTTGTCAACAAAGCCTAAATTATATTATTTTCAAGATAATAACACATTAACAGCTATCAGCACATAATTCAATACATTTAGGTAGAGTTACATTGTACAAACAAAAATCTCATTTAATGTATATTAACCAGAGCAACTGAAAAGACTTTTATTGATCTTCCTAAAACTACCCATGACTTAATTTACGTATGTAACGCCTCTTCAATTTCTTATATACAAACTAACTTCTAAGCTCGCGGTTTCATCGATCGCCAATATAGACTTATTTGACAACCTTCTTAAAAGATCTCGCAATTGGTAATGAAGTTGCTTAATCATAATGGTCATATTTATCGCTTCCCATTCACAACTGAAATGGCTAGATTCCAAAAGAACGTTTTTTATCTTACCGGAAGTGATCAACACAATTTATTATTATTATGGTGGCAACATGTATTTAAAGAATTCTGAATCAATTGTGTAACTTAATGCATTTATAAGAAAATATACGGTTTTTTTCTTTTTTTCCCCAAAATATCTCCATAACAGACTTACTTATTTTTGTTAAATTTCAGAGTTGATATTGGTGATGATTTTTCCGGAGCAGGAAGGCTCAAAATTGGTGCGCAATTCTTGTTAGCAAAATTGTAAAAAGAAATCTCTCCCCCAATTTTACCAACAGCAACTACAAGGGGCCTCGATGGAGACCACTGAGAACAAGTCATTTCCTCTTCGTTGTAAATAACACAGACAGGTTTATTAGGCTGAAACGAATAAAAAGAAAATATGAAAATGTCTAAATTTAATTTAAACATTCAGTTACTTACCTACTTTATAATTATAAAATAAACCAACAAATTTAAATCAGAACAGGCAAAGATGTAGAACCTACGTCACATGAGAAAGGGGATTGACATTAATTACAAGATAAACTTTTGATACCAATTTTTGAATATGTTTACGAAAACAAGCTGACAGAGGTCAATCATATTATCTGCATTCAGCCACAATATCGTTAGTTGCAAGGTCAAGGTTCGGAACAAGAGTTTTATAACTTGGTTTTTATGTCTAGACATAAGACAATGAACAATTTTGGTGTGGCTTATGAAAAGAAGCACAATGACGACTTTAACGTTTTCAAAAAGATAATTTTCAGACATTGTTGAACAAAATGGAACATTTAATTATAGTATAAAACTTTGCCATTAGATAGTATGGGTTATCATGTATGATGATGCTTGTTTATAACCATGGCCCCTTGTAGGGTATGACAAGCTTCGGTACTATCCAAGTTTCTTCCTTCCCTTTGATCACTAAAATTCACTTTTTTTCTAAAATCTCTCCATTCCTTCCTTAAGTCAACTGTGGTGCTCCCCAGAGTTCTACCTCCTAATCTATTCCTATTTTTCAATAACCTGTTCTTTTGCTCTTCTAAACCTTTCCATTTTTTTGCCGATGACTCAATCTTCATTCTTCCACTCACTTCAAATTTGCCCTCTTTTGAATCTAGAAATACTTTTTGTCTCCAAATTTATGACTCGATTCTCAATGACATGGATGGGATAGCTTTAATATTGGAAATTTCAAGTTCTTTAAAAAGTTAACTTCGGGATATCTCCATCAAAAAAATGCAAATGTCCCAACTTGTTTTGTTTCCTTCGATGGCTCCACCTTCTTAACTGTTAACCTAAGAAAAAGTCGTCTTTGAAACCTTTTATCACAAACGTTGCTGATCTACTTCAAAGAAGCTTGGGAGTCTTCTACATAGTTACTTCAAATATATAAGGTTCTTATTCACTCTTGTTTGGATTACCGTTCATGTATATGAGGGGATCTAAATTCTAATTCTACCTATCTTTTAGACATTGCTGTCTAATACTAAGAGACTAATAGACTGTCTCCCCTTTCTAACACTCTGGACTCTTTATTTTCATGACATGATTTTAGCACTATATCTCTTTTCTATTTGTACTCCCGCAGCAGGTGCTCGAGATCAGAAACTCTTGACTTTCTCCTTTCCAGCCTTCTCTATTCTGTGGAATTCTTTACCATTCAAATTGAAAAGAATCTTCAAGATTCTTTTCAATTCTTTTCAAGTCTTTCTCTTTTAATTAAGAATTATTACATGGAAAGTTTTCATGTGGATAGACTTTTTACTAATGTTCCCGTTATATTATCATGAAAGGATTATTTTCAAATGGCACTTCTGATGTCATGGGGATACCTAAGCCATATTTTGAAAAATTTTACCACTTGGCGGTAGATGACATTTTGTTCAAGTTCAATAACGATTATTATTGGCAAACTGATAGGATGCCGATGGGCTCATCCAAAGGAACCATTTTTCAAATGCCTTTGCATGTGCGCATGAAACTAAATGTATTAATGAAGCCTTTATGTATATATATATATATATATATATATATATATATATATATATATATATATATATATATATATATATATATATATATATATATATATATATATATATATATATATATATATATATATAGGATATAATTACCTGTAGTAAAGAATAAAGTCTCAAATTTTTGTCCGATCCCAAAGTGTGGAGGGCATGACGATGAAAATTCGAGGAAGAAACTTGGATGACTCTACCTGCATGAGGTAGAAGTGATGACGTCACACATTTTATTTAAATCTACACCAGAAACTGATTCACTATATCTTTCCTGATTATATATATATATATATATATATATATATATATATATATATATATATATATATATATATATATATATATATATATATATATATATATATATATATATATATATATATATATATATATATATATATATAATGAAATCGAATAGATTTTCTTTCCATAAATTATGAAGTAGACTTTGGCTCCTAAAATTCATAATAAATTAACTTTGCAACGTTTTAATCCGGTGGAGGATGATTCCGTTTGCCGCAGAGGTAGAATAATTGACTCGCGTGCTTGAAGGCGCTGGTTTGATCTAAATCCTAGGCAGAAGTTACGTAGAGAGCTCCTCTCCTCGAGTAGGGAAATGCCCATGAAATGCAGACTTTAAAAAGGAAAAAACCATCATCTTAAATAAATTTAATATTGCTAATTTTTTTTTTTTATATTATATATATATATATATATATATATATATATATATATATATATATATATATATATATATATATATATATATATATATATATATATATATATATATATATATATATATATATATATATATATATATATATATATATATATATATATAAAGTAATGAAAGAATCTTTGTAATATTAAAAAATAAATTACATTTGCATGGTGATACCATTTTGCTGGTAACCCATTAGTTTAAAAACTTTATTTGAAGGGGACTTTTTTTGGTTACTGGGATGGTTGAGTGGATAACACGATGGACTCTACTTTTCCATGCGAAGAGACGCCGGCATGAGCCTCAGAGAAAACATTTCTCTGCCTTCCATTCAAATATATCTCTTCATTACTTTATTATTATATATTAGAAATAATCTTAGCAATATATATATATATATATATATATATATATATATATATATATATATATATATATATATATATATATATATATATATATATATATATATATATATATATATATATAATAACAGTTATTCCAAGAGAAGAAGTAATACCATTAGAAGTGTCGAACACGTCAATACAGCTCCTCCTTCCGTGCCAAGTAAGAATCGAGAAGTATCATCATAACCGAAGGTCACACAAGTCAGTCCAACACCTCCTGCATCACTCAATCGTGACCTTAATTCGCGTGGAATATCTTCGGTTTTCACTAAATATCTTATAAAAGAAAAAAAAATTTAATTAAATTAAAATACAAAATTACAATAACGTATTCTTAATTTATAGAAAGGAAACATTTAACAATAACATACCAAACAGAAAAGGAACAAGACTGTGGAGTGAAAGTCTATGTCAAAGAAACACTTAGGTAGTAGGTATGAGTGCAACCAAAATTCTAAAGGAAGAACCAGCTATTTTGTAAATTTAACCTAGGTTCAATAATGATTTTACGTAATTAAATTTTGCACAGATATAACATTATATATTTAATTTAGGTTTCATTCACTTGCTTTCTAACATCATAAAATTTCGGGTCATTATTTGTTGAATCTGCAGTTCTTGTTCTTTTCATAATTTAAAATTTCACAAAAAGTTTATAATTAAAATATGATTTTAATATGAAAAGAAACAGAACAGGTTTTAATAAGTCCATTTTTTAAAAAATAATCCTATGAAGATTTGAAGTTAACCAAGTCCTTCTTGTACTGAAGTTTTATAATTTTTATGTCATAAGGTAGCATACGCTTAGTTTATATAATTATACTTAATTTCCAAAAATATTTAGGGGTTTTATTTTAGATTCACCAATTGAATAGCTTTCATTATTTGAAAAAAATAAGTTAAATGCAGGGGTTATCTACAATAGTCGACCAAATCAACTGGTAATGATAAAACGCTCAGTCAGCTATGTATGACTTTAGTTAATTACTATTAATACTATACATTTGTTATTGTAATTATTAATAATATATATATATATATATATATATATATATATATATATATATATATATATATATATATATATATATATATATATATATATATATATATATATATATATATATATATATATATATATATATATATATATATATATATGAAGTGAATGAAAGATACTAAAAATCATTAAGAAATCGGATTTTAAGTGCTGAATGTACAACATTGATGTAAATGTATTAAATAAAAAAAAAAAAAAAAAAAAAAAAAAAATATATATTCAAGAAACAATAATCAATTTATGTACTCTTACCCAGAGCTTAGTGTAATGTCTTCTTTAGCATAATGAATCGCCCAAACCAGAATAGTGCCTTCAGCAGTGATAGAAACTAAAGAAAGCGAAGATTTAAATTGAACACCCCTATCGGTATTTCCGGAAGTGGGCAGAGAAACCCACTTTAGCCCTGATATACTCACTCCTCCACTATCCGCTCTAAATGTAGGAAGAGCTTCTTGCGTTTTAGCCAGATCAAATACCATTACTTCGCCTTCAAATATAAGATAAAATACATGAAAAAAGTTCCTACTGATATTCCTAGAGCTATCAATATTTTACGTTAAAGTTAAAATACTTTAATTTTATATTATCATAAAATAGAAATTAGAAATAGTAATCACCTGCCATGTTTCCAACAGCCAATATTGCTGGGTTCTGTGGATGAAATTCAATGCAAGTCACACATGTAGCAATATCGAATAGCTGGTCAGGTTGATTTGCTGCAAAATCGTTCCTAGCAATCAATCAAAAATCATAACCACCAGTTCTTATTATTTATTTTTTTATGATTATTATTTCAAAACTTTACAAAGTACCTATTAATGTTCCAAACAGCAACAGCTCCTTTATGAGAACACCAATCATCATGCAATCTTACACCATACCCAATGCTGATTAGTGACCCTGTGCTACTCCACCCAATGTCTATGACTGAATGCTATAGTAATTAAAATAATATATACATAAGTCTGAAATATAACATTTTAAACATACAGTACTAAAGAAACTTGAAAATAATATATATTAGCAGCAGATTGCTATATATTCATTACCTCTGGTAATATTTGCTGCCATCGAAGAGTATGAACACACTTCACGCCTGTATTAGATTCTTCATCTAAATCTGAATAACTATCAAAAGCTCTACTTCGACAGGCTTTTGAAAGTTCCTTTTCCACTAGAATCAAATAATAATAATAATAAAAATTTTCCTATGATAATGATTTTGTGAAAGTATAATTGTGAAAAAAAAAAGTTGTTCCAATATTCAATCATCGCAACTAGTAGAAAAAATAAATAAAATTTAGTTTGGAATAGCATTATCCCTTCATAGTGTGATACTTTCTCTAATTAAACCTACATAGGATTTCAAATTCAATATCAATAGTAATGAAAAGTACTTAAAATTACCCTGAGGAGTTATTCGATGAAGAAACTCCAATAAAGATGATTCATCATAATTTACATTTTTGTAGTCTGGTGTTTCCTCTTTGTCCGTTTGAATACCAATCTAAAATGAAAGAAAAAAGATATTTTCACTTAAAATCACGAAAATTTTTAAACTAAATCTTACCTTTTACTCATATAACAATTATAATAAATATTAAAATTATATATTTGACAAGTATCTGTTAAAAGTTAAAGATCTTTTACAATCTTTTAAAATTTTTTTTACAATCTTTAAATATCATGATAGAAATTAAAATGTGAAAATTAATCAGTAAAAAGTAGTTTATATAGAATAAATTTCCACAAAATTTAAAATAATTTAAATAACATTGATTTATATCATCAGAACTTTCTAACTTCAGTTGTTTCCAAGACTTGAGACTCTTCTTCTTTGGTCTCGAGTGGTTCAGTTTGAGAAGAGTTTTCAGTAATACTCCTGAAATAAAATAAATACTCATGTATACATGAAAATAGTCATCAATTCTTATAAGAATTTTATAAAAATGATATTATACAAGAAGTCATCAAAATACAAGTGGGTCATTCCAAGTCACTTCAACCAAAATTTGGCAATTTTTTCCGTGACCCCTTTCGATTTTTATGAAAAATGGCACACTAACAGATCTTGTTGAGAAAATATGAATGGCGTTTATTGCAGGTCTCTAGCTCATACGGTTCAGAAGATATGACCTTTGAAACTTTGGTCAAAAATGTCAATTTTCAGAGAGTAGTCCGAGGTCAAAATACAATATCTCGGCTTCTATGGCACTTAAAGCATCGTGTAAAGACCATTTAAAAGATCTTGAATAGCGGTACAACATTTATTTAGATGATTTTGACCTCGGAGGTCAAATAAAAAATTTGACCTATTGTGACCTTGACCTTGACCTTGAAAAAAAACCTCCTCTTCGATTTTTTTCAAACTTTGCTGAATTATTGTTATATATGTATATTTTAATTTTTTTAATGAATTATTTTTGGTTTTGGCTTGGTTTAGAAAATATAAGCAATTTAATAAGTACAAATATCACATTTTTCACTTTTTTGCGATTTTTATCTCATTCAATGTATAGTTCCAACATTTCCATTTCTCTTTCTCTCTCATATATATATATATATATATATATATATATATATATATATATTATATATATATATATATATATATATATATATATATATATATATATTGTAAGGGGCTGGCTGCTGCCGAGTATATTTTTCTCGTTTCAGATTGCATGGGGTATTCTCTGAGGAATATAGTCTTACCTGCTTGTTGCTTTGCTGTTATGCTGTTTGATTTTGACTGTGCTTGGGATCCACAATATTAATGTGCATGTGCCATGTCCTAGACTGGAGAGCGTGAAGGGAGATTGATGTTAACGTGTTTATTTGTTTAGATACGTTAATGTTATTCTTCTATGTTAAATTTATTTTTATTATTATTATTATTTATTGAGTGCACTTGTGCTAATGAAAAGTCTTATGAGCTATTGTTCCCATTTCGGGCAATAATTAAAAACAGGTTATTCTTATTCAAACAGGTTGTTATTTTCAAGAAGGCATATTACTCTTTCAAGAGTAGGTTATATTCTTTGTGTTTTTATTATTATTATTATTAATTCATTATATATTTTTAGATCATTTAAACTAAGGTGAGGCACTGGGGTAATTATTTATAATTCTCACAGGTGCCGGTCTAGGGCCTTATTGCCTAGTGCTAATCTGGAGTTATAATCTCTATATACCTATCAGGTAGAAAATATAGACAAGAGACCTTAATGGTTTATGAGATTATCGTATATTTTTTTTTTTTTATAAAATTTTAATATTTAATATTCACTTTGGGAAAAGAAAATATGTCAGTAGTGTGATAAATTTCACAGTAAAACGTTTTCCACTTTCAAATCTTTGGTTGTTTTAAGCCATTACTCTTTTTTTTTTTCTTTATTTTGTGTATATAAAGAGGCTATCTTGTGTACTGTGAACTATAGATAATTTTATGTGAACATTGTAAGTGTAAGATCAATATATATATATATATATATATATATATATATATATATATATATATATATATATATATATATATATATATATATATATATATATATATATATATATATATATATATTATATATATTCCCCATGCAATCTGAAACGAGAAAAATATACTCGGCAGCAGCCAGCCCCTTACAATATATATATATATATATATATATATATATATATATATATATTATATATATAATATATATATATATATATATATATATATATATATATATATATAATATATATATATATATATATATATATATATATGAGAGAGAAGAGAGAAATGGAAATGTTGAAACTATACATTGAATGAGATAAAAATCGCAAAAAAGTGAAAAATGTGATATTTGTACTTATTAAATTGCTTATATTTTCTAAACCAAGCCAAAACCAAAAATAATTCATTAAAAAAATTAAAATATACATATATAACAATAATTCAGCAAAGTTTGAAAAAAATCGAAGAGGAGGTTTTTTTTTCAAGGTCAAGGTCAAGGTCACAATAGGTCAAATTTTTTATTTGACCTCCGAGGTCAAAGTCATCTAAATAAATGTTGTACCGCTATTCAAGATCTTTTAAATGGTCTTTATACGATGCTTCTAAGTGCCATAGAAGCCGAGATATTTTATTTTGACCTCGGACTACTCTCTGAAAATTGACATTTTTGACCAAAGTTTCAAAGGTCATATCTTCTGAACCGTATGAGCTAGAGACCTGCAATAAACGCCATTCATATTTTCTCAACAAGATCTATTAGTGTGCCACTTTTTATACAAATCGAAAGGGGTCAGGGTTTTTGTCGTGTTGAAGTGACTTGGAATGACCCAAGTTTAAAAATTAGGGATGGAGTGAAGTATCGGTATCGGTATCGGCAAGTATCGGCAAAAAATTTGTATAGGAGTAAAGTATCGGTAGTGGTATCAGTAGTAGTATCGGCTTCGGGGAATTTTTAGGTATCGGTATCGGTAAAAATTTTGGTATCGCTCCATCCCTATTAAAAATCAAATCCAATGATGATAAATAATGAAAGATGAATAAAATAATTTATATTTATAAAAGTAATTTATAAATTACATAAATATAAAAAGTTATTTAAAAAAACAAAAATAAAATACATTTTTTTAAACCAAAGTTCAGTAAGAAAGCCATATTTAAAAAATAAAAAAAAATACATATTTAAAAATATTTTAATATTATTTTGAAAGTAGAAAATTTCATTAATTTTATTTTAACAAATATAAATAACTTGAAATTCAGGCATTTTCTTATTTTCACTATAGTTAATTAATAATATTTTATTTTGCTTTTGGCTCTTTCAATCAAAATGGTTAACAGGAGAATACAATTATACAAACACCAAATGGCTCCAATTTATTTAATTAACACTTACTGTTCTGTTTTCCAAGAAGAAGCGAAAAATGTAGGCTCCTGATTGTGTTTTGTAAACATTATTATTATTAGAATATTATTTTGATAAATATATAAGAACTCAATAAAAATTTTCACATTCAAATATGGATTTCAAAATATTGGGGAAGAAATTTTCAATATTACCACACACACAAAAAAAATAATATTGTTTATAATTTTATTCCAATTACCTGTAAAGGAGGAGATTAAAATAATATATTACCTTTTTATTCGTAACTTTACAAAAAAAAAAAAAAAAAAATGAATAAAATGTCCTTTGAAATTCAATGAAAAAGATTGGTAAGATTTTCTCTTCTTTAATTTACCACTTATACTAATCAATTTCAATTATTTTCTATAGCTATTATTCTGAGTGATTAACTCACTAACTGAGCAAGCAAAACCATAAATTCTAATTTTAGGAAAATGCAAATTAAGTTCCATTGATTAATTGGTGTACAGAAATTCATCCATGGTACCATATCTCAACTTTCAAGTTGAGAAAAAATAAAGAATGCAAATTTGTCTTAAATATTTGTATTCAAAGAAAGCTTTCACTATTTTGAGATATTTGAGCCTTGAAAAGGGGCTTTGCCTGTGAATCATGATTTTGTAAAGGGGAATATTTGTTTTCTTTTGTCAATTTTAAGGACTACCTTATTGGGAACTGATAAGATACATTTTAGTATTTTAAAAAATTTGAATAGCAATTCCTTTGTAGAACTGAAATAGAATGATGACATAACTACACTGTTATAGTTTTTTACCTTAAGTGTCTGCAAATAATTTGTATTAGCCTGCAATTATTAACCCTATATATCTGGGGATTATTTGACAATGGTGTATTAGTAACACAGAATATGTAAGTTTCTACTAACATAATATAACTATGGCAAAAAAAAATAAAAAAAATAAAAAAGTCCCCTAGCTTGCATTACTCATTTTCCTTTTTAGTATCCATAACAGATATTCCAACTGTTTCCTATTGTTTTCTTAATCAAAGTTCGAAAAATAAGGATCTGGTTCAAAAAAAAAAAAAAAAGGGTGGATGTGAAGAGAAATGACTAACAATGGTACCTCAAAAGGTTATTATACTGTTTATAAAGGGACATACTGTATATGAGCTGAGGTTTTGGTGAGCCATTTCTGACAAAATAATGTATCCTATGATGAAGTCTTCTTATTTGAATTTGAGGATATACCTCTTCAGTAACTGAGTAAGTAAGATTGGTAAATTCATTCTAGTTATTATGCAGTAAGAGTCTGCTAAGCTGACACTTTCCGGACATTGTCATTTTTTATTAATGAACCCTATATTTTAAAAAAAAAAATGGTTGGAAATGCAAGTTAAATAAAAAAAAAAGAACATAATTAAAATATTAAATCAAATGTAAACAAGAGTTAGCAAAATTCTTTAATCCATCCTTCCCTTTTTTTTTTTTTTTTTTTTTTGATAGTTTTGTTTTTGAGAGCGGACCTCTCCAACTAAGGTCATTTACCATCCTTCCAGTCAGACAAAATACTGCCCTTTATCATCACAAGCTGAAGTTACTATTCTGAAGTCACAGGGTAAGCTTTGGCTGTATGCTGAAGTTCAGTCACAACTTCAATGAACCACTCAGAATGAGAGCTCGTGAGTCGTGACGCTCTCCCACGGACCCATAGTAAATAGATTTTAACCACACTACATCCGCGAGCGCAAGCATGGTTGCCAAAAAATTCAGTGGATGTACTGTGAATATTTTTTATTTATTCAATAGTTGTTATTTAATTAAATTAATTTCTGTTCGCAATTATTATTATTATTATTATTATTATTATTATTATTATTATTATTATTATTATTATTATTATTATTATTATTATTAATATTATTATTATTATTATTATAAATATGTCAAATATCTTTTATGGTGACTTGCAGATGAAGATAGCTAGTTGTTACGTTTTTTATATGAAGAAAATGGAATTAGTTTAAATGAAATAGTAATATAAAGACTGTTTATATATTTATACATCGAGTCGGCGTCCTTAAGCAAGTGAGTTAATCACTCTACCGTTTGAGCCACTGTAGACGGAAAATCATAGTTTAATATTAATCAAATAAATTTTTCTTTTAATTCTGTCAAATTGCTAAGAAATAATTTTATTTTTATTTTATTTTATGCATATTTTGAAAAGGTGAGATCTAGTTATTGATATTAAATTCTATTCATCAAACCGCAACAATTAATCTTTCAAGAGTGAGTTTTCTTGAAAAAGAAATTTAATATCAAAATATTAAAGTAGGGACCAAGGACATCGGGAATTTACTAACAACTTCTAAAAAGACTGACAATAATTAATTTTAAAAACAGACAAATTTATATCACTAATAAAAAAATATCAATAAAATATATTATTTAAATAAGCAAAATGACCTTGACATGGAAAAAAAAGGAAAAAAAAAAACTTCTATTATTCTGAACTGGTCGCAAAATAAAACATGAATCTATCCATGACGGATAGGTTAAATTTTTCTGTATAGTGCTCGTGTTTATATTTTCGATCTTATATGAGTTCTTGGAGTCTTAAATGACTGTCCCTAAAACCAGAAAACTCGTAATTACCTTAGAAAAAAAAAAAGTTGAATTTTTAAGGAAAATAATACTTTGAGTAAAATATATATTTTGCTATAAATTATAAAATTATGTGCGACTCTAACCCTCAGGTCCATAATATATAAAAACTCTATATACCTTTACCATTTATCTAATGGTTTATTGTGAATATTTTCATATGTATTTTAGTTTTCAATCATAACAGAGAAATTATATTAAATTCTTTATCATAATTTCAAAAGATTTTCACTAAAATTTTCTTCTATTTTTTCAATGGGGCATCACTAATACGCTGCCACTTTAGTCGCTGCCATCTTCAGGCACTTAACATTAAAGAAAATCAAAACCAAAGTGAGTATAAAAATTTATTACAATAAGTCATTGAGCGTAATTTAAATATTCGTCTAAATTATAATCAAACATATCAAAGTCAAATTTATATTTATCATAAAGTTTTAACAAAAGTTCTTTTGATAGAGTAGAATAATACTTTTCCGCTACGTAAGACGTTCTACCACCTTTGCTTAACCTTTTCCATTTGGGAGAAATTTTATCTTGTAAATTTGATTTCGCAATAATAAAAACTTGATCCTCATATAATGTCTCAAATTTAGCTATAATATCATAATCTATAAAACAAGGAGTACAATAAAGATAATAAGGAATCCAATGTTCTTCCGCTTGCCTTGATAGATCTAAATCCGCAAGGTAAGTAACAAATTCCTTAAAAGTAGGCTCGAATGCCTACTGATTTTCCTACTTCACCCACTGAGCCACTTTGAGCTTCTGATGTTAGATTCCTCGTCCTATATTTGTCTACGATTCTTTTGCCGTATTTTTCGTAATAAAATTCAGTTTCGTGCCTTTGTGGACTCTGAAAAATGACTTTTTCGAGTTTGTCTCTGTAAGCTGAAAGAAGTCTTTCGAATGGATGGCGAACGATGAAGAATTTTAGCTTGTTGTTGTCGATTTCCTGTAACAGAATGAAAATCTATGATTAATATTTGTAACATAATTCACACGAGTAAATTTTATATATATATATATATATATATATATATATATATATATATATATATATATATATATATATATATATATATATATATATATATATATATATATATATATATATATATATATATATATATATATATATATATATATATATATATATATATATATATATATATATATATATATATATATATATATATATATATATATATATATATATATATATATATATATATATATATATATATATATATATATTATATATATATATATATATATATATATATATATATATATATATATATATATATATATATATATATATATATATATATATATATATATATATATATATATATATATATATATATATATATATATATATATATATATATATTTTTTTTTTTTCCTTTTTCCTTTTTTTTTTTTTTTTTTTTTTTTTTTTTTTTTTTTTTTTAATTAATAATAATTAATAAAATTAATTTAATAAAAATTAAATTTAAATTAATAATAACAATTATTATGATGAATCTCTCCATGTAAAATTTTTTAATAACTAAGAAAAACTTGCGATAATTACCCGCTTTGCATCTTCATAGTGAAAGATAGGATAATTTTTTCTCGCTATTTTGGCTACCAGAATATTAGTATTGTCTAGATAATCATCTGAGATTCCTGCTAGATTACAGAAATTATATAACCAAGATGTACTTGCGCTTTTATATATTGGACACCAAACTAGGTTGTTCGATCTGTTGGTTTATATATATATATATATATATATATATATATATATATATATATATATATATATATATATATATATATATATATATATATATATATATATATATATATATATATATATATATATATATATATATATATATATATATATATATATATATATATATATATGATGTTGGCTTTAGGCAAAATATGAAACCATAACACCTGAATGAACGTTCCTTTTAAAGACCTTCGAAGGCCTTCAATTCTGTTCCTGGAATTAGGAGTAAAATAAACAGAGAATATCAGGAAGAATTTTGAAGAAAAGATAATATTAATGTTTGAGTCATACTCTTGCACGGTTCGTGTTGGTCATGAAACCAAAATTGGTTTGACGTCAAACCAAGATTGAAGAATGGTAGTGAGCTGTCACCACTGTTTCTAATTTCCTATGTGGATAAAGTTAGCTAAGGTTTCAAGATCGATGAGAGGGAGAGGATGATAGTAGTGTATTCGTATGCGCAGATAGCAGGAATATGTGTTTCAAAGATTTTTAAGATGAAAAGTAACAAAGACAGTGATCCTGATGAGAGAGAGAGAGAGAGAGAGAGAGAGAGAGAGAGAGAGAGAGAGAGAGAGAGAGAGAGAGAGAGAGAGAGAGAGAGAGAGAGAGAGAGAGAGAGAGAGAGAGAGAGAGAGAGAGAGAGAAAGAGAGGAATATAAGGACTAAATATTCAGATTGATGCTAAGAGCACAGAGAAGGTGCAATCTTAGATTTTCGGAGAAAACGAGGGTGGATAGAAGCATCTCGGAGAGAAAAAGCAAATACGAAAAATGTAGTGAACGTTTTAACTATTGCTAAAGGAGGCGAGTGTGTGACTATTGGCATAAATATTATTTCGAGATTATCCTAAAACACACTTTGATGTATGGAACAAAGTGCTGAAAAGCTACTACCAAATCTAGAAGCAGGAAAACAATCCGTTGAAGTGAGACCTCTTAGTACAGTCCTGGAAAATACATATTAAACTGGATGAGAAATGAACGTGGTAAGAATGAGGCAGCGTTGTAAGTCCTTTATCATAAATAAGATGGGAATGGCTCAGCTAAGGAGGCTTTGACACATGGAAAGGATATATAACAGGTGAAGAACAAAAGGAGTTGAGAGCACAACCCGAAGGAAGACCGAGAAGACGAAGACGGAAGTGTGAAAGAATAATTAAGAAAGACGTCTTTCGCAATTCAGATTAACTGATCAAGAGAAGCAGTGTTCGTAAGTCGAATGAACTGGAGCAAAAAAAAGAAAGGTTAGCAATAATAATAATAATAATAATAATAATAATAATAATAATAATAATAATAATAATAATAATAATAATAATAATAATAATAATAATATGTTTGAGAATATGTTAATATCGATACCGGCATTACGTTGATCAAGTCGCTATCTCAACACAACATATACAAGAAAATATTAAGCACACACCGTTATAAATATATCTCCCCATGAACCCCGGATTACCTTTCAATAATTCCCTTCAAATACTTTAGAAGCCTAAAGCAATTCTAAATCGATCATTCAAAGCACACATACAATGAATTTAATGCAAATATTTACAAGTTTGCATGCCATCAAAGTGATAATTCTTGGCAGGTTGCAGTGAAAACAAACTATATATATATATATAATATATATATATATATATATATATATATATATATATATATATATATATATATATATATATATATATATATATATATATATATATGTATATATATATATATATAGTATATATATATATATATATATATATATATATATATATATATATATATATATTTCAAAATAAATAATAATAATATACCTTATATATATATATATATATATATATATATATATATATATATATATATATATATATATATATATATATATATATATATATATATATATATATATATATATATATATATATATATATATATATATATATATATATATATATATAAGGCAATTGTTTTTTTTATCGCATGCATAATAACAAATCCAATAACGAACTTAAAAAAAAAAAAAAAAAAAAAAAAAAAAAAAAAAAAAAATTCATATTCTCTCTAATACTGACTATTGATCTG
>SEYY01019755.1:125000-130000 GCA_009176605.1 Armadillidium nasatum
TATATATATATATATATATATATATATATATATATATATATATATATATATATATATATATATATATATATATATATATATATATATATATATATATATATATATATATATATATATATATATTATATATATATATATATATATATATATATATATATATATATATATATATATATATATATTATATTGCTTTTGATCTATGATTTTTGCTACAGGCCCTGGGTTCGATTCCCCTATAGCAAACTTTAAACTTCGATGTTTAATTAATATATATAGTCTGCGAGAGTGTTAGCAGACTTTAAATATTATCTATATATATATATATATATATATATATATATATATATATATATATATATATATATATATATATATATATATATATATATATATATATATATATATATATATATATTAATATAATATAATAATCACCAAGAGCAAATAAACCTAAATTATCCTGAACTATCTTAACCTAAACTAACCTAACAGTAAATATATTAATTTTCTCGAAAATAAATTCAAACTTGCCATAAATTTCTTGAACAGTCCAGAAAATACAAATGATCATATATATATATATATATATATATATATATATATATATATATATATATATATATATATATATATATATATATATATATATATATATATATATATAGTATATATATATATATATATATATATATATATATATATATATTGTAAGTGTGTAAGAATTTGTGCTAGTGAGTGAACTTACCTTCACTAAATATGGAATCATTTACATTTTCTGTACTATTTTCTCCTCCTGTCCTGGGAGCTAAAACTTTCAATATAAGCCAACCGCCAATTAAAACACATACGATAAATTTGAAGAAAGTTTTTGACTTCCTCCAAGATTTGTTTTGAAAATTAAAAGAATTTGACGGGCTAAACTTCATTCTCTTTGCGCTACCTGCAAATCATAAATAATAATAAAAAAACAAATGAAACAAGTAAATAAATAAATAAATAAATAAATAATATATCATTAAAAAGAAATAAATGAAATAAATAAGTCAATAAATCAATAGTATTATCAAACGATTTGTTATTAGGAATGAATAAAAAGTATGTGGATGACTCAGACATGTTGCTTCACGAAATATGATAAGGAAAAAATATTACATTTTTTTTGTAAGTTAAAAATATTTATTTTATCTTATATTGTTTCTAAATTTGTTTATTTTTGTGTTTGCGTCGTTCTTAAAAGATCTTTTGCTTTATATTCCAAAAATTTACGAAATTAAATCATCTACGAATATATATATATATATATATATATATATATATATATATATATATATATATATATATATATATATATATATATATATATATATATATATATATATATATATATATATATATATATATATATATATATATATATATATATATATATATATGTATTTCATTATATAGTTATAATCTTTATTTTTAGTTGATGATGGGTCTTGTGTAATCCGAAACGTCGAGTTCTGAATATATAATTAAATGAACTAGATTTATTTCATTCATATATATATATATATATATATATATATATATATATATATATATATATATATATATATATATATATATATATATATATATATATATATATATATAATATATATATATATATATATGTGTATGTGTGTGTATGTGTGTGTGTGTGTGTGTGTGTGTGTGTGTGTGTGTGTGTGTGTGTGTTCAAAAAGTCTTTTTAAAAAAATCAAAAAATATTTTTTTTATTTATTTTTCCTAAATCTTCGGTGCGGCTTTTCCGAAATATCGTAGAAGGCAATATATTAATTATAGAAAATACCTTTTTAAATAGTCACAAAAATAAATAAAATAAAAAATAAATAAGTAAATAAAAAATTAAATGAAATAAATAATTTTAAACTAATATTTATATTCGATATGAATAAAAGTATTGTTTTATTCAAACAAAATTTAAAATGTGGAAAAATATTACATTTGTGACCACCGAGACGCCACGAAAGTACACTGCAAAAATTGTCCTAACGAATCGTTGGGACAAGTGGCAAAAATGTCACAGAAAAAAAAATTTCAATAGAGAAAAGACATGTTAAGCACAAGAAAGTCGCTTCACCAATTTATTTTCTAATAAGGAAATAACTGAAAAAATTTGTTGCGACATTTTTGCTACTTAGTCCCAACGATTCGTTAGGGACAATTTTTGCAGTAATATATGATACATAAAAGAACTCAGAGTTTTGTTCTCCCTACTTGCTTATTTTTATATTATTTCATAGTTCATACCCTTTCAACAGTCACAAAAACGCGTTTCAAACGAATATTTTGTAAACTTCCAAATATCTTCACCTTCAGATAGTTTACGTTTTAATGTAATTAATATATTTTAATTTTATTTTATTTTATAAATTTTATTAAAATCATCTTTAGTTATAGTTGATTTCACTGCTCATAATGCTCACCATGTTTCTGTTCATGTTTTCTTGAAGATACTATAACACACCTGGTGATCTGTCAAGCGATTCTCTGATAAGAGTCTGGCACAAAGTTTTCCGAACTGATTATTATTATCTCTGATTTCATTTATTGTTTCTCTATAGCAGATGTTCATTTCCTCCTTATGGGAGAGGGAGTGGTGGGACTCAGCTCCTCCGTTTACCTACAAGACGGATTGTACAACAAATCTATAACATATTTTCAGACCAACAAATAAAACTCAATCCCCCTCTGTCCTTAATATCGTTTACGTCTCCTTTTTACATGGTCATATTTGGACCACATAACCTATTGCCTCTCTCGTAAAAAAAAAAACTTTTAAGTGGTTGGGATTCTGCCCCCCCCCCCTTTAGAATTTATTTACATCGCCTTAGTAACTAGGACAACATTCCCTATTTATATATATATATATATATATATATATATATATATATATATATATATATATATATATATATATATATATATATATATATATATATATATATATATATATATATATATATATATATATATATATATATATATATATATATATATATATATATATATATATATATATATATATATATATATATATATATATATATATATATATATATATATATATATATATATATATATATATATATATATATATATATATATATTTAATAACTCTAAATAACGATGCAGTTTCATCCTTTTAGGGGAGTTTGGGTCACGTGTCTTGGAAGATTTAAATTAATCTTTTTTAATAAAGTGGGACTTAGACTTTGGGATTACCTTATTTCGTCTATTTAACAACCTCCTTCCTCGCACGCACACTCACATACCAATCACTTGCTCTCTATAATGTTTTTTTAAGGTTACAAACAGATGCATCATTCTCCTTCACTTCACTGCAAAAAATTGTCCTAACGAATCGTTGGGACAAGTGGCAAAAATGTTACAGTAAAATTTTCCGTAGAGAAAAGACATGTTAAGCATAAGAAAGTCGCTTCACCGATTTATTTTCTAATAAGAAAAAACTGGAAAAAAATTTGTTGTGACATTTTTGTCACTTGTCCCAACGATTCGTTGGGACAATTTTTGCAACTCTGCTAAAATCTGGACAACTTTTAATTTTCCTTCTTATTTTCCTACTTTCCTTTGATTTTGTACTTTCTAGAATCGGGTATACTGTATATCGGCCTTTAATTTGAAATTGTTTTATTTTTGTCCCTTTTCAGGAGGGTACAGTGCCATATATATATATATATATATATATATATATTATATATATATATATATATATATATATATATATATATATATATATATATATATATATATTATTATATTTATATTTTTTTATTTATATTTATGTATATTTTTATAGCAACAATCATTTAGATACTATTCATTTTTTTATTTTTTATTTTAATTTTTTAATCGTATTTTACTAAAAAAAAAAAATAAAAAAATAAAAAAAAAAAAAAAAAAAAAAAAAAATAAAAAAATAAAATATTGAAAATTTAAATATTTTTCATTTTATTGAATGATCCCATTTGGGAAATTGGGTTTAAATATATAATAAAATGAATATTTAAGAGAAAAATTTATTTTCAAACAGTACATATATATATATATATATATATATATATATATATATATATATATATATATATATATATATATATATATATATATATATATATATATATATATATATATATATATATATATATATATATATATATATATAATAATGAGATAGAGAGTGGTTAACTATGGAATCGCCAAAAACATTGATAATGAAGTCTAACATCACATATTGTACATTTCTTTCTCGAATTTCTTCTGCATATAACACAGCGATCTTCAATTCCACAAAGCACAAGATGATGTGACTCCCTTACAACATTTGTAATTTGTACTCGTGGTCCTGGTTTTGCAACTGCACGACGGGGATTTTTTAGTAGTTGGAGCACAACTGCTCTACAAAAGTTGAGTTGGTCCAACTTACCTCCTAAACTTTTATGGATTTTCCAAGCTGCTACTCTGAGAACTGAAAAGCAGTTGACAATTAAGGGTCCATACCATTTTTTCCAAACAATTGTTGGTCGGTAGTCAGAAATAGCTTGATCAAGAAGATCAACTCCACCCGTGAAGGAATTATATTCTTTTATAAGGCTCGGTTGTTCCACAAATACGCGTTTCTTTTCGGTCTTTGAACGTCGTGCACATTGCTGGAGAGGTTCAACCTTGTCAAAATTTGTTACAACGGTCATTGTTTTACTGTCCTTCCATTTGACAACTAATATTTTACCATCCGATCTAGACCAATGTGCTCCTCTCTTTGCTTGATCAATTGTTTTAAAGTTGGGAAGAGGACATTTTAGAAGGCGATTGTCTTTTGCTGTTCCAGTGCTTCTAAATCCTTTTTCTGTCAGAAGTGCCATCAAGTCATATGACGTAAAAAAATTGTCAAAGAAAACGGTGTGAAAAGCTGGGTTACTTACGCTTCCCAA
>SEYY01019756.1:10000-15000 GCA_009176605.1 Armadillidium nasatum
GCAAGAGGTGTCAAATTTCATCGTTATGGAAAAATTTTCACGATCATGGCGAGAAAAGAGATTATTCTGAGCGCAGGTTCTATCAACTCTGTACAGCTTCTTTTGTTATCTGGTGTGGGTCCAAAGGAAGACTTGGAAGCATTAGATGTAAGTTACTCTTTGATTCAGGGGAGATTACTCTTTGATTCGTGGACGATTGCTAATTGATTCAAGAAAATTTCTCCTTTATTCAGGCATGATTATTTTCTGATTCAGGAATAATTAATCTTTGATTCAATGGTGATTTCTAATTGATTCAAGAATGATTAATCCTTTATTCAAGCACAGTTATTCTTTGATTCTGGGATATTAACTCTTTGATTCAGGGATTATTACTTTTTGATTCAGTGTAATTACTCATTGATTCATTAATAATTCTTCTTTGATTCAAAAATGATTACTCCTTCATTCAAGCACGATTATTTTTGATTCAGTATAATTACTCTTTGATTCAAAGATGATGACTCCTTTAATCAAGAACAATTATTCTCTGATTCGGGTAAAATAACACTTTGCTTCAGAGATAGTTTTTCTTTGATAAAGGATAATTACTTTTTCAGTCGGTGTATTTACTTTTTGATTCAAGGATGATTTTTCTTCAATTCAGGGTTAATTACTCCCTCACTTTAGCACGATTATTTTTTGACTAGAGGATAATTATGGGACTCTTTTCAGGGATGATTATTCACTGATATAGGGATGATTACTCTTTATGCAGTGAATGATTACTGCTTAATATTTTTTATTTTATTTTCGATTCAATTATTTTATTCATACAAGTTAATAAAAAATTACATTTCCTAATTATAATTTTTATTTTCATTATTGTAATTATGAAAAAATATAATAATAATAATAATAATAATAAAAATAATAATAATAATAATAATAATAATAATAATAATAATAATAATAATAATAATAATAATAATAATAATAATAATAATAATAATAATAATAATAATAATAATAATAATAATAATAATAATAATATATAATAATAATAATAATAATAATAATAATAATAATAATAATAATAATAATAATTAATGCAATTGGAATTAGCTAAAAAAAATTAGTTTTCTGCTTATTAAATAAAAGTGAAAGAATCATTCTTATAGAATATTTCCTTACTATTTCAAATTTGTTTATAAATATTTTCCATCACCCAATAGTATTTGAGTAATCTAATGAGTTGAGAAGCATTATTCGGATAATTAAACTAGGACTACTTCATTAGAAAGAATATCACAAATGACACTTTCTTTACATTCAAATATATATATATATATGTATATATATATATATATATATATATATATATATATATATATAATATATATATATATATATATATATATATATATATATATATATATATATATATATATATATATTATATATATATATTAATATATATATATATATATATATATATATATATATATATATATATATATATATATATATAATATATATATATATATATATATATATATATATTATATATATATATATATATATATATATATATATATATATATATATATATATATATATATATATATATATATATATATATATATATATATATATATATATATATATATATATATATATATATATATATATATATATATATATATATATATATATATATATATATATATATATATATATATATATATATATATATATATATATATATATATATATATATATATATATATATATATATATATATATATATATATATATATATATATATATATATATATATATATATATATATATATATATATATATATATATATATATATATATATATATATATATATATATATATATATATATATATATATATATATATATATATATTATATATATATATATATATATATATATATATATATATATATATATATATATATATATATATATATATATATATATATATATATATATATATATATATATATATATATATATATATATATATATATATATATATATATATATATATATATATATATATAATATATATATATATATATATATATATATATATATATATATAATATATATATATATATATATATATATATATATATATATATATATATATATATATATATATATATATATATATATATATATATATATATATATATATATATATATATATATATATATATATATATATATATATATATATATATATATATATATATATATATATATATATATATATATATATATATATTATATATATATATATATATATATATATATATATATATATATATATATATATATATATATATATATTATATATATATATATATATATATATATATATATATATATATATATATATATATATATATATATATATATATATATATATATATATATATATATATATATATATATATATATATATATATATATATATATATATATATATATATATATATATATATATATATATATATATATATATATATATATATATATATATATATATATATATATATATATATATATATATATATATATATATATATATATATATATATATATATATATATATATATATATATATATATATATATATAATAGTTATATATATATTTATTCAAAAGATTAATTGATTTACCGTTTATGTCACAAACAGATTCCTGTAATACAAGACACTCCCGGTGTGGGACAGAATCTTCAAGATCACATTGCAACAGGCGGGATTATTTTTCTGATCGATAAACCTTACTCCGTTTTACGGCCGAGAATATCAAACATGTATACGGTTTTCAATTACGCTCTCTTTGGTAAAGGTAAAAAACTTTTATAGTTTTTTTTTTTTTTTTTTTAGGTAGGTATTACAATGTCAAGAGCTAAACGGAACTAACTACTTGTGTGTCAAAAATCTTTAAAAATCCCCTCGTTAACCGAAGAGAATTGTGTTTCAATCTAGTTTGCGTATGAATTTTGTGTGAAGATTGGTAACTCCAGACATTTCACTGTAGAACTTCTTTCAAGTCCAGCCTTCTGTCTTCTGTATTTCCTACTGAATTTAATCTCCATCACTCAACAGCTTACGTCTTTGATAATTTCTGAAACTTTTGATTGACGGGCATTTAACACTTTTGTTATTTATTTAAAGCTCCATCTTTAAATATGACTATCTGTGAGATGTAGTAATAAATTGAAAGTATTTATATAGGATGAACTACAATAATTATATTATAATGTATAACGTAAGAGTATTATAGGTATTACCTATATAAATATATATATATATATATATATATATATATATATATATATATATATATATATATATATATATATATATATATATATATATATATATATATATATTATATATATATATATATATATATATATATATATATATATATATATATATATATATATATATATATATATATATATATATATATTATATATATATATATATTATATATATATATATATATATATATATATATATATATATATATATATATATATATATATATATATATAATATATATATATATATATATATATATATATATATATATATATATATATATATATATATATATATATATATATATATATATATATATATATATATATATATAATATATATATATATATATATATATATATATATATATATATATATATATATATATATATATATATATATATATATATATATATATATATATATATATATATATATATATATATATATATATATATATATATATATATATATATATATATATATATATATATATATATATATATATATATATATATATATATATATATATATATATATATATATATATATATATATATATATATATATATATATATATATATATATATATATATATATATATATATATATATATATATATATATATATATATATATATATATATATAGTATATATATATTATTTATTTAAGGTTCTATTACAAGTCTTGGTGCTCTTGAAGGAGTAGGATTCGTAAACACTCCTCTGGCTCCTGGAGGAAGGAGATCATCCAGATATTGAATTCCATTTTGTGTCTGGGGTCCCCTTCTTCAGATGGGGGAAAACTGATAAAGGACGCTATTGGATTTAAGGGATAATGTAAGATAATTTTATTGCAATTTTTATATTATTATTGATCAACAAATTTTGGGTGGCTGCTTGGTATTATAATGAGACTATGATATCTCTGTTTTTTGATATCAGAGCGAGAAAATGAAGCTTAAAATTGGTTTTCGAGATAATAGAACTTTCAGAATTAATATGTACAATAAAATGTTATTAAAATATTATCGTCCAAATCAAAACTATGTTTTTTTCTTCGCTTGACCAAGGTATTTTGTTTCAAGAGCATACCTTTTCACTGTCCTTCTATTATTAAGAAAAATTGCAGAATTTAATTTTCCTTTGTTCCTGTGTCGCGTAGAAATATCTTTATGGAAGCTTTTACAGTGTTCGTATAACCACAATTTTTGTAGAAGAAACTTTGGGGTGATCTCTAAAATATTACACTCTCTGCGATACTCTGCATTTCTGCTGTTATACTAATGCATAAATTCTTGTACAGGTTCTCTGAAGTTTTAAGCTATGAAATTTCTGAGAAAACTTTTCAAAAAGTTTTTATAATATTTATGTATTGCTTGCTTTCTCCTCGTCTCTTAACACTTCTTCGAACCAACAATCTTTAAAATATAGACAAATTTGTGGAACGTTCATCATAAATGCTTTTACTTTCTTGAAGCTGAGTCTGAAGAATTTTTTATGGAAATACATGAGTGAAAGAAATTTTGTATTTAAAGTTTTAGCATAATTTTTTATAAACCTCAAATAAAAATTTTGTAAAGTTTTGCTGATGTTTCTTCTTAAAAACGAAAAACCTCACACAAAAAACAATTTTACTGATAAA
>SEYY01019756.1:27500-37500 GCA_009176605.1 Armadillidium nasatum
ATATATATATATATATATATATATATATATATATATATATATATATATATATATATATATATATATATATATATATATATATATATATATATATATATATATATATATATATATAATATATATATATATATATATATATATATATATATATATATATATATATATATATAATATATATAAAAGAATAACAATAAACTCCTCAAACAATTTTCAAGTTTCCTCAGAAAAAAAAAATAAAAATGGGGACAAAATGTGTAACAAATTGCAAAATAATATATTAATTTTTTCAAAAATCTAATTATAATTGCATTCATTTTATTTTGCTTAAATTAAATTATGAATCTCAAAAAAAATCAATGGTAACAATATTACCAAAATAAAAACTATTACATATATACATGGTAGGTATGTTATGTGCAGAGAAGTTATATGTATGAATTTTAAAATTTAGTAATAATTTATGGGATGAATATATATATATATATATATATATATATATATATATATTATATATATATATATATATATATATATATATATATATATAATATATATATATATATATATATATATATATATATATATATATATATATATATATATATATATATATATATATATATATATATATATATATATATATATATATATATATATATATATATATATATATATATATATATATATATATATATATATATATATATATATATATATATATATATATATATATATATATATATATATATATATATATATATATATATATATATTAATATATATATATATATATATATATATATATATATATATATATATATATATATATATATATATATATATATATATATATATATATATATATTATATATATATACTGAAATAAAATTTGTGAAATTTTCTTTTTTTTCACAGATGAAGGTATCTATCAATTTACTCACTGAGGTATATAATTCTTAAAAAATATACATATAAAATATAAATATTATATAATATATATATATATATATATATATATATATATATATATATATATATATATATATATATATATATATATATATATATATATATATATATATATATATATATATATATATATATATATATATATATATATATATATATATATATATATATATATATATATATATATATATATATATATATATATATATATATATATATATATATATATATATTATATATATATATATTATATATATATATATATATATATATATATATATATATATATATATATATATATATATATATATATATATATATATATATATATATATATATATACAATATAATAATTAGTGAAATTTTCTTTTTTTTTTACAGATGAAGGTATTTTTATAAATTACTTAAGGTATATAATTTCTTAAATATAATAATGTAAATATTATATATATTATATATATATATATATATATATATATATATATATATATATATATATATATATATATATATATATATATATATATATATATATATATATATATATATATATATATATATATATATATATATATATATATATATATATATATATATATATATATATATATATATATATATATATATATATATATATATATATATATATGATGAGAAATCCTAAAAAATAACAAACAATAACGAAATAAATTAACTTAAAAAATATAAATTGTTTGAACTAACAATTATCTTTTTCTTTTCCTTGACCAAAAACTCTTTATAAGATCGGATCCTTTTTCTCCAATCATAATGACGGGTGCGTTTGTGTTGCCGGAGACAAGTTTTGGCATTATTGATCCATCTATTACACGTAAACCTTCAATTCCGAAGACCCTGTTCAATAATATATATATATATATATATATATATATATATATATATATATATATATATATATATATATATATATATATATATATATATATATATATATTATATATATATATATATATATATATAGGCGTGGGTTCTCTATACACTTTACCAACGTCCGTGGCTTATTTTCTAATTTGGCCTCTGTGGAATACCACCTTTCTCACTCTCATCCAAATCTTCTGCTCTTGTCTGAGCCTCAGATATCTAAGAATTCCTCCTCAAACTTTTTTAACATATCCAACTATAACTTATTTCATAATTTCCGTTCTAAGGGTGGAGTTTGTGCCTACGTAAACACCAACACTCCGGTAACACGTCTTGTGAATCTTGAATCTCCTAACTTCGATGTTCTGTGGCTTAAAATCTTCCTTCCTACCACTACGATAATCTTGTGTTTCTGCTATTGTTCTCCCAACAGAACAGATTTTTCCACCTTTTTTGAATATCTAACTACTTCTCACGAGACTGTTACATCTTTACATCCAAATACTGAAGTCCTCTATTTAGGGGATTTCAATGTACACAACACTGAATGGTTGGGTTCCTCTCATACTGATCCAGGAGGGGAGGAGGCCGAATCATTCAGCATTCTCAACGATCTGGAGCAACTGATTAAAGAACCAACACACATTCCGGATCGTCCTAACCAATTCTTAAACACTCTTGACTTATGTTTCACTACTAGTCCTTCTCTCTATAAATACGCTGTCTTCGCACCTATTGGTAAATCTGACCACAACTTAATTACTCTTAATTTTCAAGCTTTCTCTCCAACTGCTCCACCCTGCCCTAAGCGAATCTTCTGGCACTTTGGTAGGGCTGACTGGGAGGCTTTGCGTAGCTTCTATGCTAACTATCCTTGGATGGACTGCTTTGTCTCTGAAGACGCGTCAGTCTCCGCTGATAAGGTGGGGGCTGTAATCGTTGATGGGATGAGCAGGTTTATTCCTTCTTCGTCTAAATCTTTCTCTCCTCAAAATCCATGGTTCGATCGCGCCTGCTCTCTTGCCATTCAGGCTCGAGACATCGCGTATCGAGGGTGGAAAAACTCTCCTTCTCCTATCACTCTTGCTAATTTTCATTCTGCTCGGAATCGTTCCAGGGATATTCTTCGACGAGCAAAGCAGGCTTTCACTAAAAGAAGGTGTGCGGAGCTCCTAAACTCTCCTACTGATAAATCTTTCTGGCCTCTTGCCAAAAACATCTCAACAACTTCTGTAAATCTTCCTTTCCTCCTCTTATTCGTTCTGACGGCTCTGTTGCTAACACTCCAACTGAAAAGGCTAATCTCTTCGGCCTCCTATTTTCCTCTAATTCAACCCTGGACGACTCCGGCAACCCTCCTCCTACTACTTCTCCTCTCAGAGGTCCCATGACTTTACCTGTGATTACATTTGATCAGGTACATGGGCTTCTGAATTCTATGAACATAAGGAAGGCAAGCGGCCCGGATGGCATTCCTCCCCGAGTTTTAAGGGAGTGTGCTTCTGAGCTGGCTCCATCCCTCGTTCAACTCTACTCTCTATGCCTCAATACTAATACTTTCCCTAAGTGTTGGAAGCGCGCATTGGTCCAGCCTATTCCGAAAAAGGGTAGCAGCTCTGATCCTTCTAACTATCGCCCTATAGCTCTCACTTGTATTCTGTCTAAGATCTTTGAAACCCTTCTCAACTCTCACTTCTTGGATCATCTGGAATCTCATTCTCTTCTTTCTGATCATCAGTATGGCTTTCGACGTTCGAGGTCTACTGGTGATATACTTTCCTATCTCACAGATCTATGGTCTTCTGCCCTTAGGGATCATGGGGAGACTTGTGTGGTGGCGCTTGACATATCTAAGGCATTTGACCGGGCATGGCATGCGTCACTGCTTTCCAAGCTCCCCTCCTTTGGGTTTCCTCCTTCTCTTTGCTTACTTATGTCTAGCTTTCTTTCTAATTGCTCCATTTCAGCTGTTGTTGATGGAGCGACTTCTTCTTCCTTTCCTGTCAATAGTGGTGTTCCCCAGGGTTCTGTCTTATCTCCTACTCTATTCTTACTTTTCATTAATGATCTTCTTAGCTGTTCATCTAACCCTGTCCATTCATATGCCGATGATTCAACCCTCCATTCTTCTACTCATTTCAAATCTGCTCCTTCCTTTGCATCTAGAGTTGCCTCTCGTCTTCATCTTTCCGATTCCATTCTTGCAGATCTGGATAGAATTTCCCAGTGGGGTCGTCTCAACCTTGTGAAATTCAACTCTTTAAAAACTCAACTTCTAGAAATCTCCCTCTCAAAGACACCTCCTAACTTTTCTATTTCTTTCGACGGTTCTCCCGTCTCTCCTGTTGACAATATAAATATTCTTGGCCTTAACATAAACAAAAAAAATGTCTTGGAAACCTCACATCACAATGGTTGCTAAGGCGGCCTCAAAGAAACTGGGAGTTCTGATTAGGCTGCGAGAATTTTTCTCTTCTTCGCAGTTACTCCAATTATACAAGGGCCTCATCCGCCCTTGTATGGAGTACTGCTCTCATATCTGGAGTAGCTCAGGTTTCACCCGTCTTTTGGATATGGGTTGAGTTAAAGGCTAAAAGACTTATAAACTGTTCTGCTCTTACTAATGCACTTGACCCTTTATCTTTGCGACGTGACGTTGGTGCCCTATCTCTTCTCTATAGGTACTACAGCGGCAAATTCTCGAGGGAACTGTCCACTCGCATACCTCCACCTTTACGGCTTCCTGTAGCACAAGGGTGCATTGTCTGCACATGAATTTTTGTGTGACATTGGCAACTCCAGGCTTGTTCGCTGTGGTGCCTCCTTCTTTCCAGCCACCTCTGTTTTGTAGAATTCTCTCCCATCCTCTGTGTTTCCTGCTGAATTTAATCTAAATTCCTTTAAGATCCATGTCTGTGCTCACCTGCGAAATTTGCGTTAGGTGTGGGTTGTGGTTTTTATCTCTTTATTGTTTTAGCACCCCCTCCTTGAATAGGGCTTTGCCCGTGAGAGTGGTGAAGTGTAAAAAAATAAAAAATAAAAAAAAAAAAAATATATATATATATATATATATATATATATATATATATATATATATATATATATATATATATATATATATATATATATATATATATATATTATATATATTATTATATTATTATTATTATTATTATTATTATTATTATTATTATTATTATTATTATTATTATTATTATTATTATTATTATTATTATTAATTGTATTAGTAGAAGAAGAAATGGAATCTTGGCAATTAAAGAAGAGTCATCAACCGAGAAATAGAATCAATACCTGAGTTCTGGATCAACAACATTTTCTCCATTATCCGATGGACCCATTTTAGCAGTGCCAACCGGATGATAAATCGTGGCAGTAAAGTGTCTGGCAAGGCACTCTAAATAATCGTCGGACTCGATATCTCCTTTGTCTTCGCATCCAGGCATTTTGGCACTGTAAAGTTTGGCGCCGAGTTTTTTAAAGGTTTCTGTTCTTCCCATCGCGATACCCATTTTTAAACCTATTATTATTATTATTATTATTATTATTATTATTATTATTATTATTATTATTATTATTATTATTATTATTATTATTATTATTATTATTATTATTATCATTATTATTTTATTATTATTATTATTATTATTATTATTATTATTATTATTATTATTATTATTATTATTATTATTATTATTATTACTTTTATTATTATTATTATCATTACTTTTATTATTATTATTATTATTATTATTATTATTATTATTATTAATTATTATTATTATTATTTATTATTATTTTTAATTATTTATTATTATGTAATTTTATTATTATAATTATTTTTATTATTTTTATTATTATTATTATTATTAATTTTATTATTATTATTATATTATTATTATTATTATTATTATTATTATTATTATTATTATTATTATTATTATTATTATTATTATTATTATTATTATCATTATTATTATTATTATTATTATTATTATTATTATTATTATTATTATTATTATTATTATTATTATTATTATTATTATCATCATTATTATTATTATCATCACCACAATCACCACCCCTGACCTTCTACAAGAGTCTTGACGTCATCTTCATGATCGAGGTAGTTTGGGTCAATAAGAGGTTTAATGAAAGGGTTTGAGGATCGAAGTTTTATCGTCCCTTTTGATTTGGGTCGAAGGAGCTTCGGTAAAGGGTTAAAAGCATCTTTGTAAGCGATTGGCTGGAAAAATTCCTTCCATACCTGCCAGTATTAAGTTATAATAAGGAACAAAAATATATGTAATTACTATAATTATTATTATTACCATTATTATTATTATTATTATTATTATTATTATTATTATTATTATTATTATTATTAGTAATTATTACTTTTTTCATTATTATTTTTATTATTATTATTATTATTATTATTATTATTATTATTAATTAATTATTATTATTATTATTATTATTATTATTATTATTATTATTATTATTATTATTATTATTATTATTATTATTATTTTATTATTTTATTTTCATTATTATTTTTTTATTATTATTATTAATGTTATTATTTAATTATTATTATTATTATTATTATTATTATTATTATTATTATTATTATTATTATTATTATTATCATCATTATTTTTATTATTATTATTACTGTTATAATTTTAATTATTATTATAACCATTATTATTATTATTATTGTTATTTTTAGTATTTTTAATTATTATTATTATATTATTATTATTATTATTATTATTATTATTATTATTATTATTATTATTATTATTATTTTATTTTTTTATTATTATCGCATTGAAAATGCTAAAAAATAAATATTTGTTTAATATACCAAACTACTTACTAATTGATTTTCTTATATTATGCTATAATTTATTTATTTAATTTATTTATTTATTTATTTAATCATTTATTTATATTATTATGTATTTTTTTAAATTTATTTTTAAGAGAATTTGTTTTGTGAATTATGAAAAAAAATGTAAACTTTTTTACATTTTTTTTAAAGCCATAAGTTTTGGAAAGATGATTTCCTCCATCTGACGCAGGGGTTCCTGATATAATATGGAATTCTATATCTGGGTATTCCCCATCTGGAGGAGCATATTTCGTATTTACAAATGCCAATCCTTCCACTCCTCCAAGGGTAGTTTCAGGACCTATGTGCAAAGAAAACGTAAAAATTGATTGAAGAAATGGCTATCAATTATAATCTATTATTATAATTGATAACAGTAATAATTATCAATTCACAGGTTTAATAATAATAATTATTAATATATACATATGATTACAATAAGTATGTCTATATGAAAATATATTTATTATAATTAAAATAATTTTAAGTTACTATTACATTGGGGTTAAGATGAGTTAGTAGAAATGATTTTAACTATTAGATGATGCCAGTTAAATTTTCAGTTTAATTAATTTAATTTCCTAAATAATTAATTAGTAATTGAAACGTATCATATCAAAGTTATTATAAGTTTAGCTAGAAACTTAGATTGGCTTGATCTAAAAATTACGACATAAAACCTATTGACAATGAGTACCATATCGAGAAGCTTAATACTTAAAAATGAATAAAATATTTGAAAATATAAAATAATATATATAAAATAAAAAATAAGTAAATAAAAATAAAAATGAAAATACCAGTAATATTCGAAGTAAAATAAAATTTTAATATCATAATACTCAAGAGAAAAATACTACAATTTTCCTACCTTTTCCAAATAATGCATACATAACAGTTGCCCATATATTTTCGTAACGATTTTGCACTAGAGATATTGGTTCATCTATAAGGAAACATAAACCCCCAGCTGCAATGTGATCCTGAAGATTTTCTCCTACTGGTAGGTCCTTTATGACCTCAATCTTTAAAAAATTATTTTAAAAAATGTTTAAGGATACATGATAAATTATAAAATGATAAAAATAAAAAAAAAAAATATGAAAAAAAAAAAGATAAAATTTTAATAATAATATAATATATATATATATATATATATATATATATATATATAATATATATATATATATATATATATATATATATATATATATATATATATATATATATATATATATATATATATATATATATATATATATATATATATATATATATATATATATATATATATATATATATATATATATATATATATATATATATATATATATATATATATATATATATATATATATATATATATATATATATATATATATATATATATATATATATATATATATATATATATATATATATATATATATATATATATATATATATATATATATATATATATATATATATATATATATATATATATATATATATTCATTTATCACCTTTCCCACTTCGTGGGGTGGTACCCTCCACAATTCCTTCACAAACATATCCATTCCTACCTTTCATTCCACTTTCACCACCACCCTCCATATCACTCTGTCTTCCGTAGCCACTACCCTCTTCTAAACTCAAATTCCTTCCACTCAAAATTTCTCTCACTCCATCTATCCATCTCCACTTTGGCCTTCCCCTTCCTCTACCCTTATCCACCTCGGGTCTAAGTACATTGCCCACCATCCTGTTCTTATTCATTCTAGACATTTGTACAAACCATTTTAGCACACTCTCTTCCGGTCTACCTACCACTTCCCTCTTCCACCTATGCATCTCCCTTTTTCTTTCAATTCTAATCCTATCAATCCATCTCAATTTACATATCGCTCTCAAACCTTTCATCTCAAAGACATTCAAACTTTTCCTCGCCCAAACATTTATCATCTATGTTTCACACCCATACATTACAGAAGTAAAACACATACATTCAAGCATTCTTATCGTTATTTCTTTCGAAATTTTTCCTTTCTTTCATACTTCTTTTAGACCCCCAATACATATATATATATATATATATATATATATATATATATATATATATATATATATATATATATATATATATATATATATATATATATATATATATATATATATATATATATATATATATATATATATATCGATATATATATATATATATGATATCGTATATATATAATATATATAAATATGGAAAGGAGGATCATTAGCATTGATGATTTAGGACCAAGATTTTTTCTTTATAGGGTGAACAGGCCTTGTAATTACGGCCCTTTGATTACTCTGGTAATTGCTTGCAACAACTCCAGGACAAGTATTCGAAATCCATATCTCAGAGAAGCATGATCTTCTGGAGAGCTCTAGGAGAGAGTGTTTAGAGGTTTGATCGAAAACGATGCTTGTACGACTGAAAGTGTGAAACTCCTACCTGAGAGTTTAAATAAAATTAACTACTAGCATTGAAACCAGCAAAGCGAAAACAGGCCTTTAGAAAGCTCTGTAAAGGTGACTTTTAAGAACAGATGGAGAAAGATGCTGGTTCCACTAACAGGGTGAAAACCCTTCCTGGGAGAAAATGATATATATATATATATATATATATATATATATATATATATATATATATATATATATATATATATATATATATATATATATATATATATATATATATATATATATATATATATATATATATATATATATATATATATATATATATATATATATATATATATATATATATATATATATATATATATATATATATATATATATATATATATATATATATATATATATATATATATATATATATATATATATATATATATATATATATATATATATATATATATATATATATATATATATATATATATATATATATATATATATATATATATATATATATATATATATATATATATATATATATATATATATATAATATGTGTGTGTGTGTGTGTGTGTGTGTGTGTGTGTGTGCTTGAGAGAGTCAGTGGTTATGATTTACTAATTTATCAGTAAAAAATATTACTTACACCATGACTTTCCAGATGTTCTTTGGGACCAATTCCAGATAGCATTAGTAACTGGGGAGTATTAACAGAGCCAGCACTTAAAATTACTTCCTTACGAGCGTTTATAACATAAATCTTTCCATATCTG
>SEYY01019756.1:57500-65000 GCA_009176605.1 Armadillidium nasatum
TTATTAGTATTATTATTAATATTAATATTTTTATTATTATTATTACCTGATAAATTTTTAATTAATTATTGTTAGTGGTAGTAGCAGTTGTAATTGTTCTGTTATTTATTTGCATTATTCTTATTATTATTTTTTACTATTATTATTATTATTATTATTATTATTATTATTATTATTATTATTATTATTATTATTATTATTATTATTACTATTATTATTATTATTACTATTATTATAATTATTATTATTATTTTTATTATTAAAAGTTGTAGCACTAATAGTAACAACATTTGCATTATTAGCGTTATGATAAATATTATCAGAATTATATCTTTTATATTTCATATTTCCCCTGACTAAGAACCACACTCCTCAAATAGGGCTCTGCCCATGAATGACGATAACTTAAAAAAAAAATCTTTGTATTCATATTTATAAATTATAATTTATTTATTTAGCAGTGAAAATTCATTTAATCTATAATTATTATTTCAATATAATTTATATTTATGTATTTATAATTTCATAGATTTGAAAATGGGAAGTGTTAATTCCCGAAACGTCATCTTGAAAGGAATAAATCATGTTCTGAGCTCTGGTGCTTTTATTCAATATTAAATTAAGAGTCCCAAGGAATAAATTTCGTAGTGGTATATATATATATATATATATATATATATATATATATATATATATATATATATATATATATATATATATATATATATATATATATATATATATATATATATATATATATATATATATATATATATATATATATATAGTGTGTGTGTGTGTGTGTGTGTGTAGGTATAGTAGGTTCCAAGAGAACACATTAAGATGATTTTTAAACATCATTTCCTTCTTCTGAGCTGGAAGGAGGAAAATAATATTGAAATATACTCCTTAGTTCAAGTTTGTTTAATGAAGTGTATATTAATAGCCATTGTTTCAATGAAAATTTATTGTTGTGACGTAATAAATTTTTTTTTCAAATAATTTGGGGTCAAAACTTTAAAATTTGTAACAATGAAAAAAAATTACTGAAGCAAAAATATTTTCACTTTACTTTGGAAATAAATTCCATTATTATTATTTATTATTATTATTATTATTATTATTATTATTATTATTATTATTATTATTATCATTATCATTATCATTATCATTATTATTATTATTATTATTATTATTATTTATTATTATTATTATTATTATTATTATTATTATTATTATTACTTTATTCTAATAATTATAAATATTATAATTCCAATTATATTACTATTATTATGAATATTATTATATTATTATTAGGCTCATTCTCATTATTGTTACTATTATTATTATTATTATTACTATTAATTGTAGTAGTATTAACAGTAACAGTACTAATATTAGTGTTCATATTGTGTTAATATTTTTCCGACAAATCTACAGGAAGTCAGGTTTTTTTTTTAATTTTAAGCATATTATATTGTGATAATAATAATAATAATGTTTGACAATGTTTAGAAAACTAATTCGATATCAAAAGTGTTTGAACTCTTTGTTACTCGTTATTCTTTTTGGTTTAAGTTTATTCAGCCTCAAACCTTCCAATAAAAGTGTTTCTTACGTATCTATCAGTCCTACTTTGAAAGTATCTGAAATTACATATCAGCAACTTTTCAAAGATATTAAGAAGAAACCACAGTCTCTTGAATATTAAAGAAAAACTCCAAATTTTGGAGTACTTTGAATTTTCCTATTATCCTCAACCCCATTATAATACTTCTTTTTTATTTGATGTTTTTAAAATGACGAAGAAAGAAAATATTTTGATGTACTAAATATTTTTTGAAATTAAAAGAATATTTAGAGCCGAAAAATGATGGAGTTAAGTGTAGAAAAATTGCTAATATTGGTGGATGGAGCTTGTGCAAAGAGAGCTGATGGGGAAAAGTAATTATTTATTTTAATTATTATTTAATTATTATTATTATTATTATTATTATTATTATTATTATTATTATTATTATTATTATTATTAATATTGATTATTTATTTATTATTATTATTATTATTATTATTATTATTATTATTATTATTATTATTATTATTATTATTATTATTATTATTATTATTATTATTATTATTTTTATTTTATATATTATTTTAAATTACAAAATCATATTTTAAAATACATTTTTTAATTAAAATAAATAGAGTAGAATTAAATCAAACGAGCTGCGCAAAACTTTTAAAATTATGAAAAATTAAACTTTAATTAATTAACTAAAATATAAATTCATTAGCAATAAAAATTTTGCCAAATATATGAGTAAAAATTACTATTTTTTCACTGTTTTGTCGTCACTGAAAACTGATATTTTATTTTCTCAAAAGAAGGTATTTGCCTACCCTGGTTAGGATATTTTGAGTTGCTTACATATTAAAATAAAAGTTCTATCTTATAATGTACTCCTAGAAAATCACGTTTCTATCATGTTTATCATGTCATATTATTTATATTATGTCATACCAAAAACTTTTGCTACTCAAATTGGAAAATCAGTTGTTTTTTTGTTTTTTTTTTCTAAAATTCTGAACAAAACTGGGAAGGAATTTCTTTCAGGCGAGTCTTATAAAAAGGAACCTTCCACAGCACTGCCAAAATTATCCGAATGAATCGTTGGCACATGTAGACAAATTGTCACAATAAAATTTTCAGTAGAGAAAAGACATGTTAAGCATAAGAAAGTCGCTTCACCGATTCATTTTCTATAATAACAAAATAACTGAAAAAATTTATTGTCACACTTTTGCCACTTAGTCCCAACGAATCTTTAGGATAATTTTTGCAGTGAGGTAACGTTTATAAATTTCTTTAGATTATAATTTCACTTTAAAAAGAGAAAAAATTAAATTTTAATACATTTTCAGACCAGTTTGCATGGAGTCTTTGGAAGTTTACCGAACGAACTCTTCTTGTCGAGTTTATTCCTTCGGCGTTGGAAACGATTTCTCATTCGAGCAACAAATTGGCAGATTTGGTTGCCAAGTTTTGGTTTTCGATGATGATCAAGTCCAAAATTTTGTCACGAAAGTAGCAGAAAGGTATTAATCATTTTTATTTTATTTTTTTTCTGGTTTTTCAGTTCATCTCTGCTTCTTATCTTTCTGTCTTATGACATATCTCTGTGCTTGTAATCTCTGTATTTAACTGTTTGTCCTGGAATGGGAAACAAGTTATTAAAACATTTTTTATAGAAGTAGCGAAATTTATGTCAAAATAATAATAATAATAATAATAAATATGATAATAATTATAATAATAATAATATAATAATAATAATAATAATAATAATAATAATAATAATAATAATAATAATAATAATAATAATAATAATAATAATAATAATAATAATAATAATAATAATAATAATAATAATAATAATAATAATAATAATAATAATAATAATAATAATAATAATAACTGCAACTTTGGTTTCAATATTTCAGAGTCTTTTACTTCAGAGTACGTCTTGGACCAGGAATCCGAGTGGTGGACACAAGATACGCTTTGAATTCGTCTTTTAACTATGCTTTTCTTTATAGGTCGCTCGACAATATAATGGAATTAGTTGGGGACTCTGGAGGGTCTATTGATATACTTAAAATGGATGTGGAAGGAGATGAGTGGGACATATTTTCACATTCTATTTGCAAGGTGGATTTTTGTTTTGTGCTAATTTCAAATATTATTATTATTATTATTATTATTATTATTATTATTATTATTATTATTATTATTATTATTATTATTATTATTATTATTATTATTATTATTATTATTATTATTATTATTATTATTATTATTATTATTATTATATTATTATTATTATTATTATTATTATTATTATTATTATTATTATTATTATTATTTTTATTATCAGATTTATTATTTCTATTATTATTATTATTATTATTATTATTATTATTATTACTTTTATTTTTGCTATTTTCTCGTTACAAGTACTTTTAATATAAGCTACGATTTATATACTTATTGCCAATGGCAGTATTAGGACTTCTAGTAATTATTATTATTATTATTATTATTATTATTATTATTATTATTATTATTATTATTATTAGGTACGAATGGAGAATTTACTTTTCATATATATATATATATATATATATATATATATATATATATATATATATATATATATATATATATATATATATATATATATATATATATATATATATATATATATGCTTATTAAGGAAGCATGAGTGCAGTGAAAGTATATTCTATTTTAAGAATTTTTTATTTTATTCTTATTAACTTAGCGTGTAAAATTTAAGATAACAAACTCTATGTTGCATTTAAGGTATGTGTTTGTGTCTGTTTGTGTTGTTTGTGTTTGTGTCTGCGTTTGTGTGTGTGGGTGTAATATCTAAATATCAGATATCAAAAAATTTGAATGCCGAAATATCCAAATATTTGATCTTTAAGTAGAATATATATATATATATATATATATATATATATATATATATATATATATATATATATATATATATATATATATATATATATATATATATATATATATATATATATATATATATATATATATATATATATATATATATATATATAATAATAATAATAATAATAATAATAATAATAATAATAATAATAATAATAATAATAATAATAATAATAATAATAATAATAATAATAATAATAATAATAATAATAATAATAATAATAATAAATAATAATAATAATAATAATAATAATAATAATAATAGATAATAATAATAATAATAATAATAATAATAATAATAATAATAATAATAATAATAATAATAATAATAATAATAATAATAATAATATGAACCGATATTAGTAAATTTATCCACAAAAAATTAATTTGGGAAAAAAATTCGAAGTTTCCCTTTTAAAAATTTTTTTATAAAATTTTTAAAATAAAATAAAAAAAAAAAAAAAAAAAAAAAAAAAAAAATATATATATATATATATATATATATATATATATATATATATATATATATATATATATATATATATATATATATATATATATATATATATATATATATATATATATATATATATATATATATATATATATATATATATATATATATATATATATATATATATATATATATATATATATATATATATATATATATATATATATATATATATATATATATATATATATATATATATATATATATATATATATATATATATATATATATATCGACATTTACAAACTTCGACAGATGGAAAGTGAAATCATGATAATGAAATTCTAACGAATACATATAGTGACATAAGCAGCTCGTTCATATTTACGTGAAGTCGAAGGAACAATATAATTAATGACACAAATAACGTACAAATTAATAGGTTTCATAGAGTGGAAGCTATTACTAACAGTGTTACAAAAATAGTAGGTGACGTCATGACGGGCAGACTCGTATACTAATGATCAATTGTTGGCGGGTGATAACGCAATACTGGAACGACGTATTGCTGACGTAACAGACATGGATTAATACATTTGGTAAGGTCCTACGCAGGTAGCATGTATCGCTCCTCAATCTTTTAAGTGTGAATTTTATTTATGGGGTCATCTAAAGCAGCTGGTACATGTGGAGGAAATACCAACAGGCAACATTCACAGGAAAGGGTCGAGGAAAGCGCAACACGTATAAGGAACACTATAAGGACCTCTGGCAGATATAGGCCAGTATGGTTCTCCGGTGAGAGTTATGTATCCAAACTGGGGGCTTAAATCTTGGAACACATTTTGTAATGATATTCCATTCTATGCTACCTGTTAAATAACTATAGTGTCTGTTTTCCCAAAGTGTCCCCTCGATATCACGTGAACGAGTAGCTCACGGCTCTATATTTATTCTGTGAAATTTCATTGTAATAATGACACCTTCCATCTGCCGAAGACTGTAATATTTTACATATATATATATATATATATATATATATATATATATATATATATATATATATATATATATATATATATATATATATATATATATATATATATATATATATATATATATATTATATAATATAATATATATATATTTTAAAAAAAACTATTTATTTGGAATTTTAAAATATATAAAATTAAAATATATTAATAATAAAAATATAAAAATATATATATATATATATATATATATATATATATATATATATATATATATATATATATATATATATATATATATATATATATATATATATATATATATATATATATATATATATATATATATATATATATATATATATATATATATATATATATATATATATATATATATATATATATATAGTATATATATACAATCACAGATTACTTAGTTAGGTGAGCCATGACTCCTCTTTTCTATTTTTAAAACGATGTTAAATATTATTTCGTAGCGAAATCTATGTTCTAGAAAAACAAAAGATTTTAAACATTTTCTTTCCTCTCGAGTAAATCATGTTCTGTTAGAGTAACAATTTCTTTTTTGCATAATATTCTGAACTCACCAAACCTTATGCTTTAAGATGCCTGGAAGAGAATGTAGACCTTTTTACTACTTCATGTTGAGACAATCAATACATAAACTAACTTAGATTGATGAGTTATTGTAATTGTAAATTTAAATCCGATGCTATTCTGTGTGATTCAGTATATTCGGAAATGGCAGGCCATTGCTACTCTCCTTCTCTAAAGTAAATTCATAACTACGAGCTAAGCTATTAGAGCTAATCAGAAATATTTCGGTAATAGGACATAAGTCACGAACGTAAAATATCCTTTATATATCGATGTCACATTCTTAGGTAGAACTAGAGTCGAGAACTAACATTCAAACAATCAAAAATATAAATTAGTCAGTACAGGAGAAATACTATTACCCATAGTCATGCGAAACATTTGACTTATATATTTAGTTAAATGAAATTCGCATCAAATAAACAATTTTACTAATGTAAATATAATTTCTCAATCCAATTCCAATTCAAAATGTTTGATTTTATTATAGTAGGAAAGTAACAAATCATTTATTGGGATTCTTGATTTCGTTTCAAAGCTCCCTAATAGTAACATCGTTCGTTACGTTGTACATTCGTTAATTATTTTGTTATATCGATTATATTAATTATTATTTAGAAGTGAGATAAAGAAAGAGCTTCAATTAATGGGAATAGAATTTTTACATATATTTAGGAGAGTTAAATACTAGACAGGTGTTAGTGGATTAATAAAATTGAACCCATAAGATTTACCCATCTTCTTACCCATATATATATATATATATATATATATATATATATATATATATATATATATATATATATATATATATATATATATATATATATATATATATATATATATATATATATATATATATATACTATAGAGTTTTCGAATGTTTAAG
>SEYY01019756.1:72500-77500 GCA_009176605.1 Armadillidium nasatum
TATATATATATATATATATATATATATATATATATATATATATATTATATAAGTCATTTTCCCTGTGAGTTTATAAAATTTATTAACTAAAAAACTCTAGATGTTTAATTTACAGTACAAAATGAACATCAATTACTAAAATATTTCCAAATTGCTTTCATATATATATATATATATAATATATATATATATATATATATTATATATATATATATATATATATATATATATATATATATATATATATATATATATATATAATATGCCTTATAATTGTGGTGACTCTCGACGCTTTCTAATAAACTTACTAATGATGTTAAAAAATAGGTAGTAAATTAAGGACAAAATTAATAAAAATCAGCCAAAATATCCCCTCCCCTCCTTTCTCCCCAAAAAATAATAAAAGGTCTCTAAAAATCATATTTATAGCATTATCCCATGCTGGTATTTAAAAATAATTCCGATCACAACCGAATTATCATGATATTTTTGAAAAGAGGTCAAAAAAAAAAAAAAAAAAAAAAAAAAAATTGAGAAATGAGCCCGAAAATTATTTTGAAGTTACCAGTTTTCCTATTTAAAATAAATTTAAATCGTAGTACCAAATGATTCGTTTTTATTTTTTTATAGGTGAATTGTGTTCAAGCAATATTTTATTAGGTCTCCAGGTCTCCACCACTCACAGGTCTGGGTTACAGAGACGGAGCCTCGTAGATTATAATGTTCGTGTGACATATATTTGTATATTAGTGTATTCAAAGTATTCAATGGATTTAAAAATAAATTATTATATATAATATATATATATATATATATATATATATATATATATATATATATATATATATATATAATATATATATATATATATATATATATATATATATATATATATATATATATATATATATATATATATATATAATATATATATATATATATATATATATATATATATATATATATATATATATATATATATATATAATATATATATATATATATATATATATATATATATATATATATATATATATATATATATATATATATATATATATATATATATAATATATATATATATATATATATATATATATATATATATATATAATAAAAAATGCGACACCAAAAAGAAGTCATTAATAAAAATGACGGTAACAATTTTTCCCGAGTTGACCGTTAAATTTGAAAGTTTTTTTTCTCTTATGATGACGTCACAAACTTTAGACGAACAAATATTCTAACAAACATATTTTGGCGGGAGAAAGCTGCTTCCGGGTATTTGTCTCTTAAAAACTACTGCAATAGCATCATATTTTTGTCATTTATTATTATTATTATTATTATTATTATTATTATTATTATTATTATTATTATTATTATTATTATTATTATTATTATTTTAAGAAAAGATACTATTTGTAATAAATTTAAATTTCCAAAAGTATTTTTTTTTGAAAAATTTTAAGATGAAATTTTTATACATTTAACTGCCTGTGACTCTCAACTTTAAAATTTTAATTTCACATTTTCAAAGATCGACTTCCTTTATATAAATGTGACTTATACGTTTAAAATTATATAAGGTAATAAAGAAAGAGAAATAAATCAAAATAACTAATATACTGATGAAAGAAATAAAATTTCCCATATCGCAGTAATAATAATAATAATAATAATAATAATAATAATAATAATTATTATTATAATAATAATAATAATAATAATAATAATAATAATAATAATAATAATAATATATTATATAATAATAAATATAATAATAATAAAATAAAATAAAATAATAATAATAATTAATAATTATATAATAGTATAGTATAAAAATATTAAGAGTAATAATAATAATAATAAAACTAATAATAATAATATATAATAATAATAATAATAATAATATAATAATAAAATAATAATAATAATAAATAATAATAATAATAATAAGTAATAATAATAATATAATAATAAATTAATAATAATATAATAATAAATAATATATATAATAATAATAATAATAATATAATAAATAATAATAATAATAATAATAATAATAATAAATAATAATAATAATAATAATAATAATAATAATAATAATAATAATAATAATAATAATAATAATAATAATAATAATAATAATAATAATAATAATAATAATAATAATAATAATAACAAACAAATTTTTAAGACCCTAAACAACATACCTTCAACCATTCTTTTAACATCCAATGGATCTGTGAGGTAATTGTGTGTAATGTAGGGCTTGTGGAAGGGATTACTGGATCTGAGTGTTACGTAGCCCTTCGAATGAGGTCGTAAGAGTTTTGGAAATATCTGGAAGCAATCCTTGAAGGCAATTGGAAGGAACATTTTATCCCATACCTGTAGAGGAGTTTTTTTTATTATTATTATTCAATGTTAGTTACTCTCCTTTGTTTTAACCTTAAAGTAATTATGTTATTATAGTATAAATTACATTTAGAATAGTGATTGTAATTAATATTTTATTGATAATAGTAGAACTAATAATAATAACAATAATAATAGTAATAATAATAATAATGGAAAAATAAAATAGTAATAATAAACTATTAATAATAAATAATAATAATAATAATAATAATAATATATAATAATAATAATAATAATAATAATAATAATAATAATAATAATAATAATAATAATAATAATAATAATAATAATAATAATAATAACAATAATATCTTAAATCTTCATAATGGTCAGCTTGAAATAAAATATTATTTTTATAAAAAGGGTTCATTAAGACTTTCAGGAATAAGTGGTAAAGGAATTTAACCCTAACCTAACTTAACCTAACCTGACGCTAACGAGCTGAGGGGCAGTGTCCAGTATTAGTGACTAAGCCTCGCCTAGTCTAGAATAAAATAATTTACCATTTTATAAAGATATTATGACAAAACCGACAATCCTAAAGATACCTCATCAGAAAATCCTTGAGTTTTCCGGAGCTGTTTGCCTCCGTCTGCTGCCGGAGATCCGGATACGAAGTGGAATTCAATATCCGGATAATCCAACGTATAATTTTCATATTTGGTCTGAACGAATCCAATGGCTTCCACTCCTCCCATCACAGTGTACGGACCTAGAGTTACATATATATATATATATATATATATATATATATATATATATATATATATATATATATATATATATATATATATATATATATATATATATATATATATATATATATATATATATATATATATATATATATATATATATATATATAATATATATATATATATATATATATATATATATATATATATATATATATATATATATATATATATATATATATATATATATATATATATATATATATATATATATATATATATATATATATATATATATATATATATATATATATATAATATATATATATATATATATATATATATATATATATATATATATATATATATATATATATATATATATATATATATATATATATATATATATATATATATATATATATATATATATATATATATCTAATTGATGAACCCAATTTAAAGTTCACCTACAGAAGAAGATGAAAGTTAAATATAATAATTGACTCTAAAAAAAACTGAATTTTCTCTCAAAGGTCAAAAAGGTCGAGGTCAAAAATGCATCGAAACCAGATTTTTTGAGGGTGAAAATAAATAAACTTTTTTTTTTTTTTATATGTTCGAATGAAATAAAAATTAAACAAAACCAAAAAAAATAAAAAATAAATAAAATGACAAACCAACAAACCTGGAGGAATTAATAATAAATAATAAATAATTAAAATAAAAATAATTTAGTTAATGAAATATTAAAAAAACTAAAACTATAAGAAGAATAATAAAATAATAATAATAATATATATAATATAATAATAATAATAATAATAATAAATAATAATAATAATAATAATAATAATAATAATAATATAATAATAATAATAATAATAATAATAATAATAATAATAATAATAATAAAAACCAACGAAATTAAAAACTTTTTATTTATTAACAATATTAATATATATATAATATATATATATATATATATATATATATATATATATATATATATATATATATATATATATATATATATATATATATATATATATATATATATATATATATATATATATATATATATATATTATAAACCAAAAATAAATGTATGCATTATACAGTGTAAATATATTTACCTCCTCCAAATACCGCATACTGCAATGTACTCTGCATGTTCTCATACCGTGGCTGAATCATGGACACTTCCTTTTCAATCCTAAATATAATTCCTCCAACTGCAATATGGTCTTGAAGGTTATGCCCCACAGGAAGATCTTTCAAAACCGGTATCTAACAATTTTAAAATTTTTTGTAGATTTACTTTTATTATTTATTACCTTCTGTATAAAAAGCAGGTCAAGAGGACTTTCTCCTGAGGGTTTTCAATTATATTTTTAAACTTTGGACAATTTTTGACAGATTTCAAGCGTGGAAACAGTTGCAAATTGGTATTGTAAAATAAAGTTGCATTTTATGAATAAATTTTGTGAATTAAAAAGACATTAAAACTGATAACAAAAATAATAATAATAATAATAATAATAATAATAATAATAATAATAATAATAATAATAATAATAATAATAATAATAATAATAATAATAATATAATAATTAATAATAATAATAAAATAAAATAATAATAATAATAAAAATATTAAAATAATAATAATAATATAAAATATAATAAAATAATTAATAATTAAGTAATAATAGTAATAATGATAATATTAATAACAGTATAATATAATAATAAAAATAAAATATTAATAATAATAATAAATAATAAAATAATAATAATAATAAAATAAATAATAAATAAAAAGTAATATAATAGTAATTGATAATTTATAATATAATAATATATAATAATAAAATAATA
>SEYY01019756.1:95000-102500 GCA_009176605.1 Armadillidium nasatum
CATTAACAAAAGTTTTTTTTTTTTTTTTTTTTAACTCCTTTTTTTCCAATAGGAATTTTATTTCTTATTCATCTCCTAATTATTCCAGCGTTCTTCAATTCTCTCTTGTTGCTATTCTCTTTTCTTACTTGTTTCTCAAAATGGAACTAATCTTTTTATCTGTTTTTGTTATTTTTTTCTTTTGAATTTAATTCTTTTCATAATAAACTCTTTTGTTACTTCTTAAATCCATGAAACCAGGATTCTTTTACGGCACACACATTTATTTCCTTGAAAATGTAAAAATTCTTACAGAGAATCTTCTCATTTGATGCTTTTTAAATCCATACTGGAAAGGCATCCTTCCTGCAAGAACACCCCTCCTTGAATAGGGCTTTGCCCGTGAGTGGTGGTGATGTATAAAAAAAAATAAAAATAAAAAAAGAACACTTTCAACCTGTCACTGTTTCTTTTCATTTGTAGTGTATGAAGTCCTTGATTCACATCGATTCTACAAAGTTGATCGTAGGCAGATTTTGTGATCTTTTATATTCCTGGAGTGAGGAATCTGTTGTAAAGTAATCCAACCATGTTTCAATCTCCTATTCTGACTATTATGGTTTTGACCGATTCTGATTCTTGTCCTGATTCATGAGATTAATGTCTGGGGCTTCAACTTGTACACAATCTCTCTCTTTGTTGTTGTTTCTGTATATTTTTTTTCTTGTTTTTTTTTTGGTAAAGTTTAGAACCGATTTCGATGATAATTTCTAGAAATGTTTCGAATTGGACTCCAATTCCGATCTCCTAAACTTTACAGAACTCTAACTCAGAATGATGGAATTCTACGGCCTTGTTTCATCCTGAAATCTCGATATTAGTCCACAGATTTTTCTTTTCACAGGAAGTATTCTTTGCTTCATCTCTCTCATTTTTAATTATTTCCCCAACATTCTTCAATTATAATTAACCATATTTTTCAGATAATAAACCTGTCAAACTGATTCGCCAAGTTCGCTTTACTCTAAAATAAAATCTAGAACAACAGTTTTATTTTGACATAATAACTTGTGCTTGTTTAATTATTTACCAACCATCAACCTTACTTGATTCATGGTAGGGTACCTAGCAAAAAGTGAAATAATAGTACCATAAATATATATAATATTTTTATTTTGACTAGTCATTTGTATTTCCTAGAAATCGGAGATATCTCCCATAGAAAACTTATTATTTAGATTGAACAAATCACTGAATATCGCACAACTTTTTAAGCATTTCTCATAATACATTTCTACCCTGATCCATCATCCATGATTTGTATCTAATATAAAATAATAATAATAATAATAATAATAATAATAATAATAATAATAATAATTAATAATAATAATAATAATAATAATAATAATAATAATAATAATAATAATAATAATAATAATAAAATATAATATAAAAATATAAAATAAAAATAAAATAAAATAAAATAATAATAATAATAAATAATAATAATAAGAATAATAATAATAATAATAATAATAATAATAATAATAATAATAATAATAATAATAATAATAATAATAATAATAATAATAATAAACAAGGTAATATTTTGAAACTCACTGATCACTGACTCATAGAGTGTCTCCAGTGTATACTAAAAATGCTTAAAATCATGTCCAGTAATAATAATAATTTAATAATAATAATAATAATAATAATAATAATAATAAAAATGATAATAATAATAAAGCCTTTCCCATTTATATCTCTGAATCCAAAATCACAATTCCATTTCATAAGTAAAGAAAATAGTGATGCATAAGATGTAATATATAAATATGATATATAATATTTTCATTTAACGTATCATATATAAAAGGCTACGCATAAGGTATTAATAAGATGCAAGATATAGGAAAGAGGGAAAAGAGCCGTGCTTGGAATATAAGAATTGGAATTATAAACTTCCCTTAAAATTTATTCCATTTATTTATACTTCAAACAATACTTGCATATGAGAAGCATAAAATTTATTCGATTATATATATATATATATATATATATTATATATATATATATATATATATATATATAATATATATAATAATATATATAGTAATGTGCTTGAAGGAAGAAACTTCTTAGAAAATAACCCCTCTTAGAATAGGGTATATTCTGTATATATATTTTCCTTTCCAAAAAGAGTTTGTATGTCCATGTTAATGAATATTATTATTATTATTATTATTATTATTATTAATTATTATTATTATTATTATTATTATTATTATTATTATTATTATTATTATTATTATTATTATTATTATTATTATTATTATTATTATTATTATTATTATTATTATTATTATTATTATTATTATTATATTAAGATTTATTATTTTTATCATTATTATTATACTATTATTATTATTTATTATTTATTATAATTATTTTATCATTTATTATTTACAGTATTATTATTATTATTATTATTATTATTATTAATATTTTCTTAATTGTTTTAATATAAATACCCAGAAGAAAAATATTATAATATTATGTTAAATTCTCGTTATCGAGGGTAATAAAAACTATTCTAGAATAACTTAATTATCATATTGGGCCTATTACTTTATGCTTATATGTGCAATTTATGTATAATTTTAATGTAAAATTGAGAACCAAAATTATATTTTAAATTATTATGTTTAAATAAATATTTGTATTTAATTATATTTTAAATGCTTATTTAAGAAGTTTGCGAGAAAAAAAAATAATAAAATAAATGATAATAATTTTTTTTTACTTGATTATGTTTGTTTTGCGCATTGCAATAGCTTAACGTTTCTTGACATTATATTATATTAAATTATATTATATTATATAATATTATGGGATAAATCATATTACATCATATTAAATTACATTATATTATGTTATGAAATAAATCACATTACATCATATTATTTATATTTTATTATATTATATTATATCTTTATTTTATATACGATTCTCTATTATATCATATTTATTCATGTTATATTATATCCATTTTTATATTACATTTTATTAAATTTATTATATTATATTTTATTAAACTTCATTGCTTCATATTATATTATTCATTATTTTCTTTTATATAATATAAAATTATACAAAAAAAAAAAAATATTTTAATCATTGAAAAAAAAAAAAAAAAAAAAAAAAATCAGTTACTCAAATTTTGAATCCTCATTAATTAAACTGATTGGTTTTTTTTTTTTATAATTCATCTGATATATATATATATATATATATATATATATATATATATATATATATATATATATATATATATATATATATATATATATATATATATATATATATTATATATATTTTTAAAATACTTAGAATAAATTAATTTATTATCTCATTTTATTAATTAAAAATTTTATTATTAATAATTATATCTTTTATAATTATAAATAATTATTATATGAATATAAAATAAAAAAAAATAAAATAAATTTTTAAAATTTTAAAATTCTGTCATTAAGGGACTTAACCATTAAAAAAATCATAATTTTATGATTAACCATTAAAAAAATGATAAATTTCATAATTGACACCTTTATATAAAGACTCAATTTTTATATCATACTGAAAAACTCCTAATTTAGGAAAATAAACTCCAAAAGAGGATGAAAAGGTTTCCTATTTTCTGCGTTACTCCTAATTAGGAATAATAAACTTTTATTTAAGATATCTTATTTGCTGCATTTTTAAACTAAAGTTTAAAAGGACTAAATTTTGAGTTTATGCCATGTAATTATAGATGTTGAAAGTTAAGATATATCATTAGGGTAAACTGAAGAGTTTGAAACATCAATCACAAAATAATGATAGTCATTTTGAGAGATATATGCAAGCATGGCTAGTTGACACCAAATAACACGCTTTCCCTATCTCTCCCTCTCTCTCTCTTTCCATTTCTATATTATATATATATATATATATATATATATATATATATATATATATATATATATATATATATAATATATATATATATATATATATATATATATATATATTATATATATATATATATATATATATATATATATATATATATATATATATATATATATATATATATATATATATATATAATATATATATATATATATATATATATATATATATATATATATATATATATATAATATATAATAAAAGTATTTTTAACAAATTCATTAATTTGCATATTTAAATTGTAATCAAACTGGTTGAAAAAAAATGTCAAAAATAAAAGCATGTTAAATGCATTTGTAGCACTTAATTTATTTATGTTATTTTTTTTTAAATTTATTTTTATTTCTATTAGTTTGTGATAAAAACAGTTAAATTTTTAAGAACCCTTCACTGAATAAACATTGTTTGAAAAAAAAACAACATTTTCTAAAGGCTAAATGTTAACTAAACCATGTCTTGAATATTTGTTATCTCCGATAGAAACGATGCGAGTACCCCCTACTGGGTATAGCCCAAGGAGTGATAGGGTGGGCCAGACCAGCGATGACGAACCTTTCTTTAATAGTTGCCGGCTCACTTTTAGTACAACTAAAAATTTTAGAAACATAAATAGGTCACAATATACTTGTTAATATATTTTTAATGAGAGACTGGTGAATTATTGCTACTTTTTAGCAGCCAATGCTTTATTTCGAGGTTCTTTTGTTGTCATCATCGTAACGCAGGCAGCACTCGTATCCATACTAAGGCGATTCCTGCTGGTTGATTTTATATAGTTCATGGATGGATGGGTTAGAATTTTCACATGCACAAAAATTATCACAAATTAAATTAGCATAATTACAAAGAAACAAGTAGACATTAACACTAAACATTGACAACTGTAAACTACAAAGAGAAAAACAATCAGATAACATACATAGGTGTATAAACTATTTCAGGAATATTTCGTTATTATTTAATTTTTATTCGTTATTATAACAATTTATCGCCGCAATTGGACAAAATATTGTGATATAGCCGAGTAACAGTTGGAAGAGTTGGAAACATCCTCATACGTTTGGCAGTGTTGTATAATTTCTGAGAAATTTCACTTTTGTTTAAGTTAATTTTCCAAGTTTCATCCTCGTCTCATGGTTCGCTGAAAAGTTGGTTGTGGGTCAGTTCGTGACACGCGGGTCACTAGTTCGAAATCACTGTACTAGACCTTTCCGTTTTACTCGGTTGTTCTTTGGTTCGTTCCTTTTCCGTTTCACCTTTTCAGAAAGATTCTAATGTACCCTCATCTGATATTGGAGTGTCTATGCTCCTATTACCTCTTCACCCTATTTCATCACATATTCCCACAAGCTGAACTCTTCGTTCAAACTTTTGTTTCTAACTCTACCTTAAACGATTACGGAGCTTTTTCTTCTCTCTCAACCCCATCCAACTCATTTATTTTTAATTTCTTCTAAAGATGTCATTTCTTCTCTCTCTGAGCTTAACTCTAAGAAAGAGTATGGTCCTAATGGTATTCCTCCTGCGGTGTCAAAACATGTGCTTCTGAGCCTGCACTTGCCTTGGTAAAATATTTCTTCTGTCTCTCTACTTCGACCTTCCACTATTGCAGGAAACGTGGGTTCATTCAGCCTGTGCCGAAGACAGAGGACCCTTCTACACCTTCTAACTACCATCCCATTTCTTTAGCCTCCGTTCTTTCTAAAGTTTTCAAATCTATCCTTAAGAGGAAAATTTAGAAACACCTCAATTCTTCTAATCTTATCTCTGATCGTTAGTATGGCTTTCATAAATAATGCTCTACTGGTGATCTTCTTTCCCTTCTTTCTGACTTTTGATCCTCCACTTTTCAGTGTTTTGTAGAATCTTTCGCTGTGGAGCTAGACATGTCGAATGCCTTCAGTAGAGTCTGGCACAAGCTTTAATTTAAAAACTTCCCTCTTTCGATGTCTATCCTTCTCTGTGATTTCCCTTTTGGTCGTTCTATAGCAGCTGTAGTATACGGCCACCGTTCTTCCTTTAAATCTATAAATAGTAGTGTTCCTTAGAGATTTGTCCTATCCACATTTTCTATTTTTAATTAATGTCCTTCTACCTATTTATTCATCACCTATTCACTTCTATGTTGATGACCCCAACCTTCATTGCTACTTTCACTTTTCTCCAGCAATTAATTGACGCCGCAAAGAGAGTGGCCTTGGAGCAAGTGGCCTCTGATTTTTCTAGTATTTCAAATTGGGGCAGAGAAAACATGGTCGTTTTTAGTGTCTCAAAAACTCAATTCCTCCATTTTTTAACTCTACACAACTTCCTCATAACTATGACATCTTCTAAAACACTCGATTCAAACCTTCATCTGACCTCGATATTTTCGGTGTTTCTTTTTCTCGTGATCTTTTTTAGAAGGATGACAATACTTCTCTTTCTAAATATGTTTTTAGGAGCTTGGGTGTTCTGAGGAACCTTTGTGATTTTTTTTATGACACCCCAGTTATTTTCCTTATATAGGAGAGTTGTTTGCACCTGTACTGAGTACGATTTCACACATCTGGTGTAGTTCCAAACATGCAGCTCTTTTCGAAAAGGCTGAGTCTAGGGCTTTTCATCTTATAAACCCTTTAGCTCTTACTATCTCTCTCCAATCTCTTTCTGCCCGTCGAATTGTTTTATCACTTACTCTATACGATCGCAAATACATAGGAAATTGCCCTTCTTAACTCTCTCATTGCATATTTCCTCCATTGAGAAGGGCTCTGACGACATGACTTTCTTCACAGTCTTATCCTTTCTCTGTCCAACTCTCCGACCCCAGACTTAACAACTTTGCTCAGTCTTACAAGTACTCTACTGGTAAAGTCTGAATCACATTCTCTTTATCTGTTTACTCAACATCCTTGGCTTTCATTTTATCTGGACATGTCGGACATTAATGACCAGATTTCTGGTATTTCCCCAAACTCTGGTGGAAATCGGTAGGTGTCAGGCTTTTGTACACTAGATATATATATATATATATATATATATATATATATATATATATATATATATATATATATATATATATATATATATATATATATATATATATATATATATATATATATATAACATATATATATATATATTATATATATATATATATATATATATATATATATATATATATATATATATATATATATATATATATATATATATATATACGGGGTACATTTTGTAAGAGGAAAAATGAATGCTTACCTATATTTCTTTCCCTGGAAACAGGAAGCATAAAAACAACTACACCTAAGCAATTTTATGTTTTTATGTACATAAGCAAATGGAAAAAGAATGTTTTCTAATAACATATAAATTAAATTAATAGTAATCAAATCATTTATTGTAAAATAAACTTCCTAACAATTTTATTAAGATCAAAATTATAAATATATTATTACGTGACTACGAGGGATTACACGAGTGCGAGCGATTAAATGTTTATATTTGTAATACTCAGTGACA
>SEYY01019757.1:0-2500 GCA_009176605.1 Armadillidium nasatum
GGATGCGGATGCGGATGCCATCACTAATATATATATAAGAGCGTGTGTGTATATTTTTAATTACATTTTATTCAAAGCATAAAATTAGCTTGTAGGTCTTCTTGAGGTTGGGATGGGGTTTGAGGGTTTCGGGGGGGGGGAGAAAGTAAGCCGTGGGGGAATAGAAAATGGGAAAGCAAGAAACGCCGGGGAGAGAAGTGGGGGGGGGGGGTACGCATCTCAAGAAATGAGAATATTCAGATAAGTGAATCTGAGCCTAAGTTAGATATTGCGAAGGAAGGAACTTAATTCAGTGAAGGATATTTAATTACACACGCACTTCACACACGCACGCACGCACGTAAACAAACACACCACACACACACACCACACACCAACACACCCACATATATATATATATATATATTTATATATATATATATATATATATATATTTTATATATATATATATTATATTATATATATATAGATATATATAATATATATACACCCACCAGGATTAATAGTACTTCCATCTTTCATCCATGTTACAGCCAAAGGATGTGGAACAGCCGTGGCCTCGCACCTAAGTTCAGCCGATTGTCCCTTGTGAGCTGTAACACTCGTGGATGCGGATATTATGGGTGGACCCCTTAAGCGTAGATGCAGCCTCCCTTCTAGGGGGCTGAACCCCCTGGACAAGGCAACGCAGACGTAGGTTCCGGTTTCTTTAGTTTACTCAATGAAAGGCCCTTGAACGATCTTTATATATATATATATATATATTTATTAGTATATATATATAATATATATATATATATATAATATATATATATATTATTATATATATATTATATTATATATTATTATATATATATATTATATTATAATGTATATAATAGATAGATAATAGATAGATAATGATAGAAAAGATAATATGAGAGAGAAGAGAGAGAGAGAGAGAGAGAGAGAGGATGAGACGAGGAGAGGGAGAGAAGAGAGAGAGAGATTTGAGAGAGGAGAGAGAAGAGTTTATGTATTTAAACATATATATATATATATAGAAGAAGGAAGATGTTAAAATTACAATAGAAAGTATTTTATATATAATATTATATATAATAGATTATATATATAATTATATTAAATATATATAATATATATATATAATTATAATAAATATATAATTATGAATATTAACATGTGTATCTTGTATCAAAGTATACCTTGTATTATGTGTCATATGTGTATCTTATAACATGTGTATCAAATCTGTATCTTGTATCATGTGTATCAAATATGTATATCTTTTTTCGTGTGTATGAAAGTATATATTGTATTATGTGTGTCAAGCGTGTATATATTGTATCATAAGTATGTGTATCAGTGTATCAAATGTGTATCTTGTATCAAGTATCTAAGATGTGTATCTTGTATCATATATCATAAATGTGTATCTTTTATCATGTATGTCGATTATGTATCTTGTATCATGAATGTCAAATGTGTTTATTAAAGTTTATCTTTTATTATGTATCAAATGTATTTGTTGTATCTCGCATCATGTGTATGAAATGTGCTTCCTGTGTAATATATAAAATGAGCATATTGCATATGTGTCAAATGTGAATCTTGTACCATGCGCATCAAATGTGTAGATTGTGTCATGTGTATTAAATGTGTATCTTGTATCATGTGTATCAAATGTGTGTACGATAAGTGTATACTGTATCGTGTGTATAAAATGTATATCTTGTATCATGCATATTAAACGAGTATCTTGTATCGTGTTATATCAAATGTGTATCTTGTATCATACGTATCAAATATGTGTATAATATGCGTATCTTGCATTGTGTGTATCAAATGTGTATCTTGTATCATGCCTGTCAAACTAGTATTTTGTACCTTGTATATCATATGTGTATCATATGGGTATCTTGTATACTGTGAATCAAATGTGTATCTTGTATCATGTGTGTCAAACGAGTATCTACAACGAGTGTATCAAATGTGTATCTTGTATCATGCGTATCAAATATGTATATGATATGCGTATCTTGCATAGTGTGTATCAAATCTTTATCTTGTATCATGCGTATCAAATATGTGCATAATACACGTATCTGGCAGAGTGTGTATCAAATGTGTATCTTGTATCATGTGTATCAAATGTGTATCTTGTATCATGTGTGTCAAACGAGTATCTTCAACGAGTGTATCAAATGTGTATCTTGTATCAAATGTGTATCTAGACTCACCATATTGCTTTCGACGTGCCTCCAAGTTATTTCCGGTACCGGATTGCCATCCACTTTGCACCTGAGCGTAACTTCCGTATCCGGATCAGAAGATTCACTTTCCGGAGCTGTTTCAAATCTCGGAGCATCTTGTGAAAGGATATTATTATTATTATTATTATTATTATTATTTTTAGTCAATAATTTCTTCTTCTTCTTCTTCTTCTATTATTATTATTTTATTATTATTTATATTATTATATTATTATATTATTATTCAT
>SEYY01019757.1:15000-17500 GCA_009176605.1 Armadillidium nasatum
ATAACTATTATTATTATTATTATTATTATCATTTTATCTATAATGATTATTATTATTATTATTATTAGTATTAAGTCAGGCATAAACACTACTACTACTACTAAATTATATTTTTATTATTATTAATATTATTATTATTATTATTATTATTATTGTTGTCGTTGTTATTACTATTCCAGTATTAATAATGACGTCTTTAGTATTACTATTATTATTATAATTAATATTATTATTATTATTATTATTATTATTATTATTATTATTATTATTATCATTATCTATTATTATTGTTATTATTATTGTTATATCTATTATTATCATTTTTATTTTATCTATTATTATTATTATCATTTTATCTATTATTATTATTATTATTATTATTATTATTATTATTATTATTATTATTATTATTATTATTATTATTTTCGGAATTTACATTTTTATGTAATTTATTCCTTCATCCAAAATACCTATTTTCAATTTACGTAAACACAAGCATACACGCATTTTAATATACTTTTTTTACATTTATACATACATTAATACACACATACATAAATACGTACACGAGTTTATCCATCACTACTTGAAAATTTCGAAACACGTACACGTATAAATTCATCCACTTTTCACACATACATATACACAAATATATATATATATATATATATATATATATATATATATATATATATATATATATATATATATATATATATATATATATATATATATATATATATATATATATATATATATATATATATATATATATCCATATATAATAATTAACGCAAAATTAATAATAAACGTATGTGTCATTTGGATAATAATAATATAATAATAATAATAATAATAATAATAATAATAATAATAATAATAATAATAATAGGGGTAAATAAAGTAAAAACCAATAAACTTAACAACCAATATGCAGTGGAATTTATGCTCAATCCGAGTGATTATCACTCAGACTGCAATACAGATAATTCTCTCTAAAAGAATTTTCCACAGATTCCGTAGTCAAGTGAGTATGTGCAATGTGTCACTTTCTTCATTTTGTCTAGAGTGTCTGAAAAATGGACAAATACATAGCAAGAGAAGAGGAACGTGCCATTAGGGAGATCATACTATTGGAAACCGGCCTCTCCCAGAGACAATGGCTCAACGAATGGGTGTTAACCAATAGACAGTGAGAAAGGATCCTCTGCCGATTCTGGGTACCTGGCAACAATCGTAGAACACAAAAGTCAGGGCTACTACTACTACGATTACTACTTTGGTAATGGATGTATAACAGATTTATTTATCTTCCAGGTCTGCAAGATGCGAGCAAGATTTCAAACGAACCCGTAGAGTCAGACATGTGCCCATTTACCAACAGTACATTTCAAAGAATACTTCACAAGTCTGAGATAACTACCAATTGACCTGGCACGGGTTCTCTTTTCTCCAGTATGCATCGAGTTGTCCGACTGCAGTTTGCACAGACCTAAGGGAATCAAACAATGGGTGAATCGAGTAATGAACTCTTCGCTGACGAATTTCTTTTCGCGTTACATGTACCAGACGGACGTCAGCGAGTTTGAAGATTTCAAAGAGAGCTTCTTATTTATTTCAACATTTCTCTATGAATTTTGAAGACTGCTCTGTGATAGTGTGACCTGGCCTGACTTTGGAAGACCAGACGGAGTTGCAAGTACTGAAAAGGGGGACTTTAATGTAAAAGGTATGTATCCAACATATTGTAGGAATGTGTATTGCTTTTCGCACCTTTCAATGGCTAGACATTCTTATTACTCCATGACAATTCCCAACCACGCACTACATCGATCGTCCCCATGTACCTTGAATAGACGATAATGCAGCTCTTCCTTCTACCTGCGAAAAGTCCTACTTTGAATCTATAGAACATGTTTGGGACATGTTGGGGAGGCACATGCTCCGTCGACCTTCGAAGAGCTGCGTCGTGATGACGATAGAAAAGGAAAAACATCCCATAAAATACTATCACCAGTGATCGTTTCTTAATGCTTTAAATGTTGGAGTAAGTACAGTGTGCTAGAAGAGGCCCTACCCACACTCACTGTTCATCACAGATACTGTTACTTTTTTTTTGCTATTTCTCGTATTTTATTACAGTTATATTACTTCATAAATTATCCCATCTTTGTGGTTTTCTTCTCTATTACTCTTACTCCTTTCCCAGATTTCCCAACGCATGTAATACGCATCTTCAGTGGATAAATAACTTTCTACAGTATGCAATGGCAGAACGTTACACGCAATACAACCACTCTATGGCGTCATTTTTCCCTAAACGCAAGTAATTCGTTAATTTTGTCCTGTAGGTTATACTATCTCTCTCTCTCTCTCTCTCTCTCTCTCTCTCTCTCTCTCTCTCTCTCTCTCTCTCTCTCTCTCTCTATCTCTCTTCTCTCCATATATATATATATATATATATTATATATATATATATATATATATATATATATATATA
>SEYY01019757.1:25000-27500 GCA_009176605.1 Armadillidium nasatum
AATACAACCGCAACCGCGGTTGCGCAGTTTTCAGCTTCCCATCACTAATATTATATATATATATATATATATAATATATATATATATATATATATATATATAATATTATATATATATATATATAATATATATATATATATATATTTTTTATATATAATTATAAAATTTTGACGATGACGATGATAATGAGTATGAAATTGAAAAATCTTTTTTAAAAATTTCATTATTTTAATAAATTTAAAAATTTTATAAGGAGAAATTAGATTTCTTTTTTCTTCAATCTTTATTCAAGTGTATAAATACACTTAATTTTTGATAGTATACTACAGACTGCCCCACTCGCTCTCGGCCCCACATATGCGAAAATAGATATAAAAATAGAGTCATAAGTTAATAAAATTTGCCACGAACAAGCCTTGATATGTGAGAACCATGTTGACATTATAATCAACGATGGAATAGGATCACCATTCTTATCAAGGCATGCCTTCACACTCTTTACAATGTACGGAAGATTTCCACCAACATACTGGTAGTCATAGCGTCAATTGTCTGTCCAATGTTGTCCTTCAGTTGCTCAAGAGTACGTGACTTATTCCGATACACTTTACCTATCAAGAAATTCGGCGTTTTAAGATCAGGCGATTTTGGTGGCTAAAATCCCTTAAAAATGACCCGATCTTCAAAGAAGATCTCAATTTTATACTTGATGACGTTGAATGTGTGGCAAATGACGTCATCCTTTTTGAAAATAGTCAATAGGTAATTCCTAGTCATCCAAATGATTTACAAATTCATTGAAGATGTTCATCTGTATATTTTATTAACATATGACACAGTACTTTGATATCTATAAGCTCATATCTGGGGCCTTGAGTTAGTGGGACATCCTGTGATATCTTATAAACATTTATTTTATAAAAATTTAATATGTAAGAACATAGGCAGACATGCAAATTTCTTATACTTTAAATTTCAGAGCTCTTAAATAGTGTTGCAGAAACAATCTTTTCTTCAGTTTGTTGTGGGGTAATTCTTGGTCTTGCAACGCATATTTGAACTCCACTACTATACAGCCTTTCACTCTCAGTAGAAGGTGAAGCTGAGAGATATTTAGACAGTCAATAAATGTAAATTAATCGGTAAAATAATCGGGACAAAATTGACGATGACGATAATGACGATTGAGAAAAATATGCCGATTTTAACGATGACGATGACAATTAAGAAAAATAGCCGATTTTGACAATAACGATTAATCGTTACATTATATATTATATAATATATATATATATATATATATATATATATATATATATATATATATATATATATATATATATATATATATATATATATATATATATATATATATAAATATAATTTATAATTTTAAAATTTAAAAAAAATAATTTTTTTTTAAAAAAAATATTTTAAATTTAAAAAATTGAGAAAAAAAAATAAAAAATAAAAAAATAAAATAAACGTACTTTTAAAGCATGTTAAAATTCTATAGTATATATATATATTGTGTGTGTGTGTGTGTGTGTGTGTGTGTCTATGTGCGTATAGAAAAGCTTAAAATATAAAGCAAAGGGACGGGCTCGCCATTTTAGTCTGAACGTTTCAAATCAATTATGAAGGTCACTTCGTTTTTGCGTCCCAGATCACGTATATTTTCTTTACATACCTTTACTACTAAGCGCCAGAAAGAATAAAAAAAAAGAACGTGGAAGGAGAAAAAAGAAAGAAAGAAAGAAATTAAATGAATAAACGTAGAATAAAGAGAATGGGGGAAGGGAGAGATTGATAAAGGTAGAATAAAGAGAAAGGGAGAATAGAGATATTGATAAAGGTAGAATAAAGAGAAAAAGGGAAGAGAGATATTGATAAAGGTAGAATAAAGAGAAAAAGGGAAGAGAGAGATTGATGAAGGTAGAATAAAGAGATAGGGGGAGGAGAGAAGTTGATAAAGGTAGAATAAAGAGAAAGGTGGAAGGGGGATATTGATAAAGGTAGAATAAAGAGAAAGGGGGAAGAGAGAGATTGATAAAGATAACATAAAGAGAAAGATGGAGGAGAGGGATGGGATATTGATAAAGGTAGAATAAAGATAAAGGGGGAAGAGAGGGATTGATAAAGGTAGAAGAAAGAGAAAGAGGGAAGAGAGAGATTGATAAAGGTGGAATAAAGAGAAAGGGGGAGGGGAGAAGTCGATAAAGGTAGAATAAAGAGATAGGAAGAAATTGAAAGTACAAGTAATATTATTTAAAAGAAAACGAATGTAGAATAACAAACACAGAGTGTAAAGATTAGAGAAGAACAAACATACAAACAAAAGACAAACAGACAGAAGGGAGGGAAAAGGACAGTGAAGGGAAAAGGACAAAGAACAGATTATCTTTAAGGATTAAATAAGATTATAGTGACAAAAAGTGGAAAAATATGGGTGGGAAAAAATCGAAAACAAAATAAAATAAAAAACGTTTTATACAAATAT
>SEYY01019758.1:10000-15000 GCA_009176605.1 Armadillidium nasatum
AGCTGTTGTTTTGAGTTCTAAAGCTCTTTAAAGACTGGCATATAATCAAAGTAATTTGTAGTTTCGTATCATTTTCTGCATTTATTCTATTTCTATGCTTAGTTTCAGTAGCAGCGTGTATAGAGAGAAAGTCTTTGAAAGAGTCTTTACTCTTATCATGTTTCTTTGTTTTTAAACACTTTTCCATAATGAATAATTATTACACACTCTTAAATAGTATGTATGGTCGATTGTGTATATTTTACAGCACTTTTGGCTCACGTCACAAATTGACCACTTAAATGCACCAGTACAAAACGTATACTGTTCGTGGCTGACGTATTTCAGCGTGCGCGCGCGCGCGCGTGTGTGTGCGTGTGTGTGTGTGTGTGTGTGTGTGTGTGTGTGTGTGTGTGTGTGTGTGTGTGTTTATCACCGTCAACCACGGGCAAAGCCCTATTTGAGGAGTGTGTTTTTATCCAGAGGAAATTGAGTTGCATGTTATTCTTGGCTAAGTTGATAAGTTACTCAGAATATTTGGGTTTGGATTGGGAAACCCTGCTCCGATTCAGCCAATCAAGGGTATTATTGACCTCCGATGGGCGTGGTTTCGAATCCTTGATTGACGGACCTCTGTAGGAGCAATTTAGAGACTGTGATATTTTTATGTTCTAATATCTTGGACTGTTGTTAGTGTTTGCTATGTTTTTAAGTGACCTGTGAGTATTAAGATTAGTGTAATAAACTAATAATACACCATGCCGTAAACTGTTATTAATTAATTAATTAACTACAGAAAGTCTCCTACAAACGACAGTTTTTGCCAGATAAATAAAGTAACAAGTGCACGATAATTTTCTTTGATATCCCCAAAGAGTTTCAAGTAGTTACCAATTCACTTTTTTTTGTACCATAAAATTTTGTCAATTTTAAAAAATTTATACAAATAATTTCAATTAAATATTCAAAGAATATTACGGAGAACCTGCACATGATTCTCGGGGCACTAGGGCTTCGAGAAGCCCACTTTGGAAAACCTTGGATTAAAACCTACCTCTATGCTAAATGTAAGAGACAAAAAAATAAATAAATAAAAATAGTAATAAAATAAATGAAAATAACCTGTAATAAATTATTATTAATTAAATTTAATAATTAACATTTAAAATTGCAAATATAACTATCACGTATGTCCATTAAAAAAAAAGAAGCTGTATGCGTATTCCTATATTTCTGGGGTATACGTGTTCGGTCAAAACGTATTAAAAATGCAATAAATATTTATCCATAAGTGTATGCTTGTGTGTGTGTATGTACAGGTGTTGAGGTGTAAGTATTTACTGTATGCAAATGAAGGAAAAAAATTGAACGTGCAGAAACATGATTGGCAACGAGGTATAACAAGTTTTTCATATGGAATATGGATTTCATTATTTGAATAGGGATATCATGTTTTGAAGGACTTTAATGGAATTATTTTCGCTCACAACTCTCTCCACCTCTCACTGCTTGTTTATCAATTCCTTTCTCTTTCCCTTTCTCTCCACCACTATTTCTCACTACTCTCTCTCTCTCTCTCTCTCTCTCTCTCTCTCTCTCTCTCTCTCTCTCTCTCTCTCTCTCTCTCTCTCTCTCTTTATTTCTCTCACTTCTAGGTCACCACTCCCTTTCTTTTTCTTTCACTCATCTCTGTCTCTCTCTATCTATTTCACCTCCCTCTCCCTCCCTCTTCTCTCTCTCTTAATCCTTGGTCACCACTCCCTCTCTTTATCTTTCTTTTTCTTTCACTCCTCTCTCTCTCTCTCTCTCTCTCTCAATCCTTGGTCACCACTCCCTCTCTTTACTTTCTTTTTCTTTCACTCCTCTCTCTCTCTCTCTCTCTCTCTCTCTCTCTCTCTCTCTCTCTCTCTCTCTCTCTCTCTCTCAATCCTTGGTCACCACTCCCTCTCTTTACTTTCTTTTTCTCTCCTCTCTCTCTCTCTCTCCTTCTCAATCCTTGGTCACCACTCCCCTCTTTATCTTTCTTTTTCTTGACTCCTCTGTTCTCTCTCTTTCCACTATCTATCTTCATCTCTCTCTCTCTCTCTCTCTCTCTCTCTCTCTCTCTCTCTCTCTCTCTCTCTCTCTCTCTCTCTCTCTCAAATAAAGAGTGTTGTTGTTTTCGGCCGTAAATCAATATTTTTCTTTATCGTTTACCATATTTCCTAAGTTAATATTTGATAAGTTTGGATGAACTCTTCTTACATAATCTTGAACAAAAAAAAAGTTAAAACAATATTTTTAAAAGTTTACAATATTTGCAACAGGTGCTGAGTTTTACTTTCTAAGCAATTATTTTAATTTAAAATTATTATTATTATTATTATTATTATTATTATTATTATTATTATTATTATTATTATTATTATTATTATATCAGAAGTAATATACGGTAAAATCAATAAACAAGATGTAATTACTTTAACATCCTTAGCAGCGGTTTATCGTTGCTTTTTCTGCTTCTATTATATACTATACTACTACTACTACTACTACTAATAATAATAATAATAATAATAAAATAATAATATTATGATGATAGAATTAGAAGACAAAAATTTAAAATAGGAAATCAAAAATAATGAAAATAATAATAACAAATAATAATAATAATAAGAAGAAGAAAAGAAGAAGAAGAAGAAGAAGAAGAAGAAGAAGAAGAAGAAGAAGAAGAAGAAGAAGATAAGGGAAAAGAATAAAAAAAAAGAAAAAAGAATTAATTTTGTTAATTACTTCCAGAATCATCATCATTAACGTTTTTGATCCTTCCTGATTTTTCTCTGGATATCGTTCACGAAAAAACGAAATATTTTGAAAAATGAAACGAAACTTTTTGAAATGGTTGCCCATTTTGATTTCCATTTGAGTCTAATTAAGGAGGCCGTGCCGCTAATGGGGAGCCTTTGAATAACGAAGAAGGCACCTTAGTGGCATCCAAGTGGACTTCTTGACGTTGAGTGCCAACATCTTCTCCAGAAAAGATCTTAAGTGTTTACTTTCACTTTCGAATAATAATAATAATAATAATAATAATAATAATAATAATAATATATATATATAATATATATATATATATATATATATATATATATATATATATATATATATATATATATATATATATATATATATATATATATATATATATATATATATATATATATATATATATATATATATATATATATATATATATATATATATATATATATATATATATATATATATATATATATATATATATATATATATATATATATATATATATATATATATATATATATATATATATATATATATATATATATATATATTAATATAGGAGTGTACTTGATATCATATCCGGCGGGAAAAATCAATTTCCGGTATTAAAATTAGAATGTAAATATTTTATATATAGAAAGAAAAATACAAAAATAAAATAAAATAAACAATAAAAATTAATCAAATCAATGATTCATTCAAATTAATAAATCAATAAAATCAATTAATGAATCAAAAATTAAAAGAACTTATCAAATTAATATTTTAAAGTCAATCAAATGAAATATTTAATAAATTTAAATCTAGATTCAATCAAATTGCTAAATAAAATAATAAATATAATCAAATCAATGACCCAATCAAGATAATCAATCAAAAAAATCAAGAAATTCATGGATAAAATCAAAACAATAATCAAACAATGTCAAACAAAATCAAACTCTCTCATCAAACAAAATCAAACCTTGATTTTCCCTTTTAATACACCTTTGTTCAAATTTTATAATAATAATAATAATAATAATAATAATAATAATAATAATAATAATAATAATAATAATAATAATAATAATAATAATAATAATAAGTTGCTATTCATTTACCAAGTTTTAAAGAACTTAAAAACTGTGTTTGCAGTTTTGCCGCAAACATGTACTCAAACTAAGTGAGATTTATCACTATTTTTAATTTTTGCTTAGAGGTCATGTCATGTCATGTCAGTGTGACTGTTATGACCTACCATATGACCTCCAAATTCTTTCTCCAAGAGCTCTTCAGATGATCATGTTTATCAATGCGGTGGTTTCCATTGCTATAGTCTTAGAGTTGTTTCTAGCAATGGAATAAAAGGGCTGGGTTTCTAGCCCTGTCGCCATTATTCTTCTCATATATATATATATATATATATATATATATATATATATATATATATATATATATATATATATATATATATATATATATATATATATATATATATATATATATATATATACTACACTTTGATACATAATAATATATACACTACGCTACCTAACCTGACCTAACTTAACTTCATCTTTGATGGTTCAGAATTACTGTACTTGTTAAATAGAGTTATGGAATTATATATATATATATATATATATATATATATATATATATATATATATATATATATATATATATATATATATATATATATATATATATATATATATATAAGAAATTCATATATACTTATGCATTTATTAACTGTAGTAGACTTCCCTCTTTCCAAAGCTAATCTTTATGACAATATTTTTTGGAGCTTATATGTACGTTTTTTATTCTCATATGTGTACGATATATCGTGTAAGTTCTTGCCTGATTTGTACGCCAATAGAGTGTTTAAATGTTATATAAAATATGCAAATTAAATTACATTAACTAAGTGACTGAGCGCGCTCGTGAATGTGTGTGTGTGTGTGTGTTTCTTTCTGATGTGTAGTTTTTTTTAAAAAAGTTATTCGTACATGAGGCGAAGTTTGAATTTTAGAGAATATTCTCTGCTTTAGTTAAATAATAATAATAATAATAATAATAATAATAATAATAATAATAATAATAATAATAATAATAATAATAATAATAATAATAATAATAATAATAATAATAATAATAATGATAATAATAATAATAATAATAATAATAATAATAATAATAATAATAATAATAATAATAATAAAGAAGATTTTTTT
>SEYY01019758.1:22500-27500 GCA_009176605.1 Armadillidium nasatum
CAGCAAACTCCTAGTACCAGCAATAGCAATAATCAAAATACGCATAATCCAAATACTCACACTTCGGAATTAACTATTAAACCGCAGAAGCAGCAACAGCAGCAGCAGCAACAACAACAACAAACTCAATCATTAAGTCAACAACAGGAACAGCAACAGCAACAAACTCACCATCCATCAGTTTCATCCCAAAATCATCCAGATCCACTTCGGGGTACCGAAGGGGCTACTGTAACAGGTTCATCTGGAGGTCCTGCTGCTCATGAGGGACCCGAAAATGTACGAAGAGAAGAAAGAGAAAGAAGAAGAGAACATCGCGAAAGACGAAGAGGGCGGAGGGCATTACGAAGAGCTGGAGGGATACCGAATATAATCCCATGTCCACCATTACAAACCGACCTGGGGCCTGAGCCCAGACCTCACCCTCAACATCTTCCTGACCTCCTCAATTCACACATTCCTCCCCCGTATTCAACATTACCTAACGGACCCAGAAGTTTAGGAGGGCTTCTAGGTCCTCCTGCAGCAGTTGGAGCACCCACTCCAATAACACTTCAATTGCCTCCTCCTCCACCACCCCAGTTTGCACCATTACCTCCACCTCCTCCACCTCTTGGGACAGGACCATCTCATGGATCTCCAATAAGAGCCCCTCTCCCTGTAGATACTCCGTGGCATCTTTTCGGGTCTAGAAGGTATGTTAAATATATATATATATATATATATATATATATATATATATATATATATATATATATATATATATATATATATATATATATATATATATATATATATATATATATATATATATATATATATATATATATATATATATATATATATACTATGATATAAGGCACAATAACTAACTACAACTATTATTCTTTTATTATTAGTAGTAGTAGTAATACTGAGAATAATAATAATACCCAAAGATAATGTTTCTATGAATTTGAATTATGATAATAATATCATAAAAACCATAATTCGATATCCTTGAAGTAATTTCAGATAGTTTCAATTATAATTAATTATAATTTTACAGTTCAGATTATTTTTTTTCCTTTGAAGGTATTAAAAAATTTGTAATTATAATAAAATTAGTAATTATAATAATTAAACATGGTATTGTATTCGTACGTGTTAAAAATTTGTTAAAAAAGAATTCCTTGCGAGTTCTCGTGGCACCCCTTCCCCCACTACAACTGTTGCACCAGCATCCCCCTCTCCCCTTCTCCCCCCACACTAAGTCATGCACTGCACTTTCCTTTCCCTCCCACCTCCCAGACTCCCACACACTCTCATGAAGCAACCATAAAATCATTGCTTTACATCCTATGGTGTGTGGTTTGATAATACATATACCGTATTCAGACGTAGTTTTAAACTTTAGGCTCTCTCTCTCTCTCTCTCTCTCTCTCTCTCTCTCTCTCTCTCTCTCTCTCTCTCTCTCTCTCTCTCTCTCTCTCTCTCTCTCTATATATATATATATATATATATATATATATATATATATATATATATATATATATATATATATATATATATATATATATATATATATATATATATATATATATATATAATATATATATGATTGTGTGTTTGTGCTTGTGTGTGAGAGTGAGAGAGAAAAATAATAAAAAAATTAGTAATAAAATATATAAAGTTCACTTTTTTTTTATTTTTTATCAGTTAATAACCAAATAGGTCAATTATTTCAGGCTTCATCAAGCGAGATGTTGTTAAGTCGTTCTAAGGATTTCTCTCTGACTCATTCACACACACGGGCGCATGCGCATACTCATACACATAATATATATATATATATATATATATATATATATATATATATATATATATATATATATATATATATATATATATATATATATATATATATATATATATATATATATATATATATATATATATATATATATATAAACCGTGGGGTGGACGCAGGTTTCGTCTGTATCTGTAACGATGAGATTATCTAGTGTTGGGCAGATGGATTGTTTGTGGTCATCCTTGTGCTTTTCGGTGTTTAGTAGTCTGACGGGTTTGCGCTCCATTCTCATATCTTTCCTGTACACAGGAGTGTCTGTAAGTTAAACCAGTAGGCATTCATTTCTTGATATACCTCACACTTTGTTGCACATAAACTTAACCTCGGAGAAACCTTGAAGACATCTTCAAAAAATAGTCCTCTGATCAAACCCTTTTCCCACCAATGCAGTTGGTAGTTGTGAGATCTGTGATGAATGGGTTTTTTTTTGTCACTACGATATTACAGGTTTGTTTGCTGTGCTGCCTTTCTTCTAATTTCCACTTTGTTGAATGTCATCTCTCCTCCTGTAGACCTCCACCTATTATTCTTAACCGAAACTCTGGTGTTTGAGCTCTCCAACAGTAGTAATAACCTATACGGTTCCTTTTAACTGCTCTCTCCTCAATTTTCTGCCAAAGGTCTGCTATTGTGCTTATGTACGCAATAACTTTGTTGTTGTTGTGTGTCTTATTTGGATTCTTCTGAACTTTTGTATCTTGTAACTCAGACTCTCTTGCCAGTCTACTTCTAAATTCACTTTTTCTGACCTAAATTCTTTGACAACTTAACTCAAATTTAACACAGTTATTCTCTTTTTCTCCATTTTCTGAAATCATTGTAGACCATTCCAATGTTCACAAACGCCAGTGGCTTTTTTTTAAGATCTCATGATCCAGACGATGAACTTGCATTCCATTTTTCTATCCAGAATAACCTTAAACAGGCGGTGCAGTTCCCTACCCACATTTCTTAACTTTTAATCCTTATTCTGTTAAATTCTTTCAAACTCTGGATTCCTAGCTCTGATCACCTTATCCTGTCCCAACTCTTTTAATTTATTTATTAATTTATTTTTAGTGCTGGAAACATCCCTCCCCTTCCTTTGGGGAGGAATCGTTTGTGCTCTTTGGTACTCTAATTGGTCATATGCTTCATATCCTCGAGAAAATCGTACGCACAGTTATCGCGTCTTTGGAAACAAAATTCAAGTCTTACTCAATTCTTAATATTATTAATATTTCATTAACATTATTAATATTATTAACATTTCCTATTCTCATGATATTTCTTGGAAGGAATATACTTATTATTATTATTATTATTATTATTATTATTATTATTATTATTATTATTATTATTATTACTGCTACTAGGTGTTAACACAGGGTCTTTCAGATATCCTTCACATAACCCCAGTTTGCTTTCTCCGTATAAGAGCGTTGTTCGTCCTTGTAAATGGAATATATATTTCATATATTAGGTAGTAATCCCATACTACCTCCCGTGAGGAGAATTCTTGGACTCGTCAATTTATACGGTATCATTCTTTATCTTTTCAATTTTCTGACTTCACACTTTCTCTCTACGTTCATTGGTATTTGTATTACTGGTACAGTCAGAAATACACTTCTATGATCTAAACTCTTTCAAACGATATATACGATTTAATGTCGGCACTTGAGAAATCGATCGATTTCCGATTGCATATATATATATATATATATATATATATATATATATATATATATATATATATATATATATATATATATATATATATATATATATATATATATATATATATATATATATATATATATATATATATATATAGGGATGGAGCGATACCAAAATTTTTACCGATACCGATACCTAAAAATTACAGAACCGATACCCGATACCTGAAAAATATACCGATACTTTATCCATTCATGTAACAAAATTTTTACCGATACCGATACTTAAGATTTTCAAATTCACCGATACCGATACCGATACCGATACTTCACTCCATCCCTAAATATATATATATATATATATATATATATATATATATATATATATATATATATATATATATATATATATATATATATATATATATATATATATATATATATATATATATATATATATATATATATATATATATATATATATATATATATATATATATATATATATATATATATATATAATAGATTTTCATTTTATTTAGTACTGTATATGTATGTGTGTAAATTTATGTGTGTTCGATCCTGAATGTGTGTTTTTGTGTGCAAATAACAGTATTATCTTTATATATAAGAAAACAGGATGCATGTCCTCTAATATATATATATATATATATATATATATATATATATATATATATATATATATATATATATATATATATATATATATATATATATATATAATATATATATATATATATATATATATATATATATATATATATATATTATATATATATTATATTATTTTTTATTCTTTTTTTTTTTTTTTTTTATCGATGTGTGTGTCGCAATGTGTGTGTGAATGTATGTGTAGTCACGGAAGTAATGTTTATGAACATTCGTACACAAACTCGAGCTTTTCGAGCCTCTCGTACACACGCGTGCATGTACATATAAAGTCATAAAAAGTTTTTATTTTAAATTTATGTCTCGTTCTAGGGACCCTTAAAATGCCGTAAAACACCTTGTCACACACTTATATATATATATAATATATATATATATATATATATATATATATATATATATATATATATATATATATATATATATATATATATATATATATATATATATATATATATATATATATATATATATATATATATATATATATATATATATATATATATATATATCGTAGTAAAGAGGGGTGCCATTACTCAATAGGTTTTTCCAATTGGCACTGGTTTTTCCACTGTTTACATAATCAAATATTATTTTACAAAATTTTTAACATCGGCACAGATAAATGTATCCACGGAGAAGCCAAGAGGTTTCGTTTCCTAAGAATTGCTCCCTGTTGGCCTCCATCCTCTAACAATATCACCTATTGGTTGGCGGCTTCTGATGATGGAGTTTGTGACGCAGAGACAATCGACTTGCTTTGGAAACAGGATTCTCTTTCTTCATTAATTTTTGCAACT
>SEYY01019758.1:32500-35000 GCA_009176605.1 Armadillidium nasatum
GAATTTAGTAGTCCTGTGAATGTTGATTTCCTATAAAAGCTACTTTGAAATTCTTTTTTTAATTACAATTTTTATATTAAGAAATGCCAAAGGAGTTCTCCTCTTCAACATACACTGTGAATTTGATATCTGAATGCTTAGAATTTATATATTATAAAAGCATTTCAATTTCTTTTCTGAATTTAAAAAGTAGAAAGGAATCTATACATATTTTCTGTAGAAAACCGGTTTAAATGCCTTCGAACATTCATTAAACCAAATAAATTCAAAATAGAATATGAAAATGTTACTTAGAGTAGGTCCCAAAGTACTATCCATAGCAACACTGCTTAAAAATTTTTCCATTAAATAAAAATATATCTTTTTTCGCAACTTGTAGTAATTCCTCAAAACAAATCTAACCAGACTATTAGCAATATGATGTCCAATGTTTCTCTCAAAGGCACATTTACAAACAAACTCTCAACGTCAAAACTTGCCATACTATATTTATTAGCTTCCCAAAAATTTAAGATTTCTGTGACGAAAGAGAATATAGCTTTAATTGTATAGTCATTTTTAGTTAGCTTATTTAAAAATCGGAATAAATTATTATTATTATTATTATTATTATTATTATTATTATTATTATTATTATTATTATTATTATTATTATTATTATTATTATTATTATTTAAAGTAATTTAATTACGGCGCCAATAGCAGATAAAATTGGACAGATGGGCCAGATAGGTTTGTGAACTTTTGGAAGTTCATATAATATACCTCATTTGGTACCAGATGAATAAAGAGAATTATAGATTTTATCATCATTTATTTTAGAACTTAATATATATTGTACACTGTTAACACCTTATATTCGGTATGGTTCGAATTTATGGAACCATTTGTCAGGAAAGTACTATAAAGAAATGCCGCTACCTAACCAATCACTCTACCAATGAGGTGGTGTGTTGTATATTTTTACATCTCATTTGTCCTAAACACGCATATACACACACACTCATATATATATATATATATATATATATATATATATATATATATATATATATATATATATATATATATATATATATATATATATATATATATATATATATATATATATATATATATATATATATATATATATATATATATATATATATATATATATATATATATACTATCTTGAAATTAAAGTACGGTACCTATTATAAATTGTGAAGCTCTATTTCCTTCCTTTTCTACGTTCTTGACCCTTTTTGATAGCGTTAAATGGTGGTTTATATATATATATATATATATATATATATATATATATATATATATATATATATATATATATATATATATATATATATATATATATATATATATATATATATATATATATATATATATATATATATATATATATATATATATATATATATATATATATATATATATATATATATATATATATATATATATATATAATATATATATATATATCATATAATATACAGAAAGGCAAGGTGTCAGACATCTGAGTTGAGGAATTTCTCAACATAGTATATAAATATATGTTTTTGAAAATATAATTTGTGATTTTGCATAATTACCGGTAAATGTAGTAAAAGGTAAATTTTATAAATATTAAACTTACTGCACAACCCAGACAACAAAACAGAAAGACACGAACAGAAATTAAAGAGGTCATTGTTTTTTTTTTCTTTTTTTATTATCATTATGCGCATAACTTTACGTATATTAATAAATTAAAATTAATTTTAAAAAAAATGGCTGGTACTACCACAGTAAAAAATAATCTACCTGCAATTCGTTCGTGATAATTTTTTTTTTTTAATTAACTAAATATTTCGTAATGATTCGTGTTTCGAATAATAGTGTTCAGAAACTCATAAAAAAAAATGTTTTATTTAGATTTCCTTTTATGGTAAACAATAAAAAAAAATTGAATTAAAAATAATATATAAATTAAAATCCATATATTTTAGTGAAATAATTTGAATTGCGACATCTGGCAAGAATTAAAAGTAAAAGGTTACCTTGTGCTTTCCTTTTTATTTTTTTTGGTCATGTATAGGCACCAATTATTGTGCCTGGCACAATATAGAGCCTTTTCCTCAGGTTTTTAATAGATACTTTATTATTATAATTATTATATTTTTTATTATTATTATTATTATTATTATTATTATTATTATTATTATATTATTATTATTATATTTATATATATATATATATATATATATATATATATATATATATATATATATATATATATATATATATATATATATATATATATATATATATATATATATATATATATATATATATGGACCTAGTAAATTCCTTTTTTTCATATATGTAGTTCAAGTTTTGAATGCAAAATACTAACTTTATATTATGAAGAAAACTTGTGTATAGAAAATGAAGTAATAAAAATATAATAATAAAAAACTTTCGAGAACTCCAGTCAAATACTAATAAGAATTTGAACTATGAG
>SEYY01019758.1:50000-52500 GCA_009176605.1 Armadillidium nasatum
TATATATATATATATATATATATATATATATATTATATATATATATATATATATATATATATATATATATATATATATATATATATATATATATATATATATATATATATATATATATATATATTATATATATATATATATATATATATATATATATATATATATATATATATATATATATATATATATATATATATATATATATATATATATATATATATATATATATATAAATTGTCCTAACGAATTGTTGGGACAAATGGCAAAAACGTCAAAACAAATTTTTTTTTTTCAGTTATTTTCTTAATTAGAAAATAAATCGGTGAAGCAACTTTCTTATGCTTAACATGTCATTTCTCTATTGAAAATTTTCTGACATTTTTGTCACTTGTCCCAACGATTCGTTAGGACAATTTTTGCAGTGTAGAATTATGATTGTGTCAAGTTTTTTGAAGTAAATATAAGCTTTATTAGTTTTTAGCCTTTGACTTTTAAAATAAACTCTGAATATAATGAATCTAATTTTTATTAAATTTATATTGTTGAATATGTTAAAATATATAATGAGTCATTTACTCTACTCAAAATATTCACAAAAGAATATAAAAGCACTATTTTATATTTGCTTAGTCAGCTAAACAATTTGAAAATATTTCTCACTCTTTTATTGTGAGTTTCCAGATCCAAAATTTTCTCTTTTTTTTTTATTTAGAAATTTGTTTTTGTTTTTTGTTTGTTATTTGTTTTGTCAGACTATTAATTAAAGACTTCAAACTCGAGAGAAAAAAATTTATTAGCAAAATATATTAACTACTTCAATTTTACTTTCATAAAAAATCCAAATTAATAACAGAGCTTACGACAGTCTTTGCACCATAGATGTAATACAAGGTCTGAGCTATGTGAAAGCTCAAAAATTGGTTTAAAAAAAATAAAAATAAATCACCCTTTATTTTGCTTATTGCAAGCAGAAATTTTAAGGTATATAATTGGATTGGTGACATAGCCCCACTTTTTTTTTACTGAATTAATGACAAGGGACCATGTAGTTATGTTAGTTGTGGTTAGATTTTATTTGAATTTTTAAATTAAACATAATTATATTTGATATAAAATTAGATTTATAAATCAAACTTTATGTTAGTTATTTGAAAATTTACAAACAAATATTATAATAGCCAAAAAAGAATGGAAAATAAAAAAATATTTAAATTTTAGCATACAAAAAAATAAAAAATAGTTCACTATTTTTTGTACACGTAATTTTTCTCTGGCTTAGGGGAAAGAGGTTCGTCCCTCGTTCTCGCGTGTGTACTGCAAAGTATACAAATCGAGATAGAGGCTCGAACCTCCTACCCAGTTACCTGAACGGACATAAAAAAAAAAATTGTCGTTTGTAGGAGATTTTCTGTAGTTAATTAATTAATTACAGTTTACGGAAAGGTTTTATTACGCTAATCTCAATACTCACATATCGCTTAAAAACATAGCCAACACTTACAACATTCCACGCTATTTCAACACATACAATATCACATTCTCTCTAAATTGCTCCTACAGAGAAGGTCGCCTATCAAGATTTTGAAACCACGCCCACCGGTGGAAAAAATATACTTGATTGGTCTGTACCGGAGCAGGGTTTCCCTATCCAAAAAACCCAAATAATCTGTGTAACTTATCATCTTGGTCAGAAATAACATATAACTCAATTTCCCTGGCTAAGAACCACACTCTCGAATAGGGCTCTGCCCGTGAGTGATGGTGATACCTTAAATAAAAAATAAATAAAATAAAACAAAAAAATAAAAAAAATAGTTCACTATTTTTTGTACACGTAATTTTTCAAATTTTTGGCACTACGTTAATATGTTGAGAGAGAGAGAAAGAAAGGAAGGAAGAAAGGAAGAAAGAAAGAAAGAAAGGAAGAAAGGAAGAAAGAAAGGAAGGAAGAAAGAGAAGAAAGAAAAGAAAGAAAGAAAGAGAGAGAGAGAAAGAGAGAATTGCCATTACTGATAATTCAGTTTAACTTTTAAGGAATATGCGATATCCTCATTATTTAAACTCACTTTATTTTTTAATTATTTATTTATTTTTTTAAATTAAACTCTTTTTATGTCTTACAGATTAAACTCTGCTTCCTTTTGAACAACAGTCACTTAATAATCTTTTCCCAAGAGTATATTGGAAAATACTGTTTCATCATATCCTGCATGTTCTGACCTCCTTTCCTTTCAAGCCTTTTTTCTCTAACTTAGGCAAACAGAAAGCAAGCCAACCTGTCCTTCTTCTTCTTCTACTTCTGTAACTTGCATACGTTTCAAGACTGGTTTTTTTTTTGCTCTTCAGGTTAAATTTGCGTCACTTCCAAGTTTTCCTCTTACTCTTACTCCCTCCTCCCCTCCCTCCTTCCTTTCCTACTTCTACCTGCATCTTATTTTCATCTTTTATCAGCATTGGAACTAAGACCTCCCGTTGGCTAGCTTGTAGTAGTTTTTATAAT
>SEYY01019758.1:60000-70000 GCA_009176605.1 Armadillidium nasatum
TATATATATATATATATATATATATATATATATATATATATATATATATATATATATATATATATATATATATATATATATATATATATATAGGTTTATATTTTTTTTTTAAATGGCTTATTTGTGAAATTGAGAGGAAAATTTTTCTCCGTGGCCAATTTGGCAAATTTTGCCGAAATTTTATGTGTCGTTTATAACGGCAACGCTATTGGCTAATTTTTTTGACGCCCTTTTTTTATTTTTTATTTTTATTTTACTCCTGCCACAATTTACACGCAAACATTCTGTCTCACACACGCATTATATATATATATATATATATATATATATATATATATATATATATATATATATATATATATATATATATATATATATATATATATATATATATATATATATATATATATATATATATATATATATATATATATATATATATATGAGAGAGAGAGAGTTTGCCTCTTTGAAGAAAAGCCCCAAAATATATATTGTTCAAAAGTTAAAGAGGCTTATACGCAATTCGTACCAGTTCCAAAGTAGGAATGCCACACGGTTCAAGTATATAAAATAACAGTTAACCTATCGCGGGTAGCTATAAATACAGACTAACGCGAGATTTGATATACGATTATTATTGTGGATATACTCCGACAACAACAGTTGTTGCGGTAAAATGAATATGTCCGTACCTTTGTGGATTGCATCATAGATTTTGAACGTGAGAAACAATGTTAATCCATCTTCACAATTGTCGAGTAGAACTAGTACAGAATCGGTTTGTCTTTCTTTCACACACGATATTAGGGAAATTGATAGTGTTGGGACGATTATGAATTTTTTTACGATGACGAAGAAATTGAAAAAGTATATTTTAAAAATTTTCATTATTTTAAATAAATTTTATAAATTTTTAATAAGGAGGAATTAAATTGTCTTTTCTTAATATTTTTTATTGAAATAGGTAAAATAAATACATGTAATTTTAATATAGTACATGGTGTATCACTCGCTTTTAATTAAATATCAAAGTACTGGTCATATAAACATCTTCAATGATTTGGTAAATCATTTGGATGACGAGGAACTCCGTATTGGCTATTTTCAGCAGGCAGGTAAACGCCATTTTCTACACGTTCAACGTCAGCATATACAAAATTGAATCCTTCTTTGAATATTGAGTAATTTCCAAGGGATTTTTTGCTACCAAGGTCACCTGACCTCACCCCTCTGGATTACTTCCTATGGAGCATGCTGAAAGGGAAAGTGTATCGCAACAAGCCACGTATTCTCATACAACTCAAAGACAACATTCCACAGGTAATAGACGCTGTGACCTCCACTTTGTTGGAGGGCGCATTCTGTAGCATGGAAAAGCGTGTGCAGGCATGCTTTAATGCTAATGACTATCACTTCCAACACTTGTTGTGAGGTCAGCAAGATTCTTACATGACCACTACTTTGATATCTATAAGAGCATATCTGGGGCCGAGAACGAGTGTAAACCCTGTATAACAGTATCTTCTGAACATTGATTTCAAATAATTAAATATGTGAGAACATGAAGAGACATGAAAAATTTTAATACTTTAAATATAGAACTCTTAAATTGTGATGCAGAAACAATCTTTTCTCCAGTTTCTGGAATAATTCGATTTCGTCTTGGAGAGTATATTTGGCCCCGACTACTAAACTCAATAGAAAAAGGTGGAACAGAGAGATATTTATAAGCCAAAGTATGTAAATTAATCATCAAAATAATAGGCAGAAAAATGACGACGACAATTGAGGAAGAATTTCCCGATTAATCATCCAATCACTAGAAATTGACTGATGTTTGTTCATGGACAAGCGAATGAAAATTTGAAAATGATTCGTTGACTATATGCAGAACCCTAACCTACTCAACGCTTGCGGCGATTCAAAAAACATATCAGTAAGTGTGGTACCTTTCAACGCCGAACCACCGACTGTGGTGCTACGACACACCCGCACTACTGAAGTGAAATAGAATTTGCTAGACAATATTGCTGGACAACCTGCAACTAGCACACGCAAGTTTACCAGAATCCTCCTCGAACAACGACCCAACGCGTTTGATGTACAACTAATACAGACCCACAACGATGAAGATTATCCATCAGTTTCTTTTGGTCGATAGTTCCTTCTGCAATGCAACTATCTGCAGTTTCATTACCTTAACTTTCTTTACGGACGAGGCAAAGTTTTCAAGATATTCGGTAATGATCATCGATGGACCGACGATAACATCTCAACATCACCACCAAACTTTTTCTAATATATATATATATATATATATATATATATATATATATATATATATATATATATATATATATATATATATATATATATATATATATATATATATATATATATATATACCCTGGTTGATAAAGTCACGAGTTGAAGGGAATAATCAAATTCTGAATTAAATTAATGGCCGATATGTCCCGATACATTTTCAACGTAATGTTCATAAAGTGTAATTTTATCTTTACACCATGTTTCATTTTGTTATATTATTATATATATATATATATATATATATATATATATATATATAATATATATATATATATATATATATATATATATATATATATATATATATATATATATATATATATATATATATATATATATAAAATGCTTCTCTCCCTTCTTTCTTAATGATAATTAACATGAGAGATCTTTTTACAAAATAAGTTCTCAAAAATTAGTCAAAAATTTTCTGAAAAAGAATATAATTACTTCCTTAAATGAAAAATGAATGCTAAAAAAAAAAAGTTAAAACTTGCAACGGTATATATTTCGTAATCAGCTGATCTCTAATCTCTATTATCATTTTAAACATTGTCCCCATTCTTGTCAGTTATTTCCTGGTTACCCAGGATCAGAGCTGTTAATCCTCCCCCCCCCCTCCTCCATCTCCCATTTAACCTTCCTCTTTTGTTTTTTAACCATCCGTTTCAAGAAAGTCCAAAGCATATCCCATAGGGACTATTGAATGTAAAGTCTTTTTTATAGGAAAAAGTTCTTCATTTTCCCCTTTTCGCGCTTCCTCCTTCGTATAGGCGTTTTAACAGGTTTTTATGAGAAAAAGGTTCACGTATTTCCCTCTTTTCAAACTTGCACGATCGTGTAGGCTTTTTTAAAAAAAAGCTTTATGTACATTTTGTCTGCCCATTAGTATGTGCATATAGGCACAAGAGCAATAAAAAAGTGGTAATACTCTCCATTTTATTAGGCTAAAATGCTCTCCTTTATATCCAAAATCAAAGGAAATTACCTTAATATATATATATATATATATATATATATATATATATATATATATATATATATATATATATATATATATATATATATATATATATATATATATATATATATATATATATATATATATATATATATATATATATATATATATATATATATATATATATATATATATATATATATATATATATATATATATATATATATATAGTAGTAGTAGTAGTAACTTCCCTAAAATTGTCAAGGTACAGTTATTAAACTTTTCTAATGTTTCATGGGTAGCAACTTTACGTAGTTAGTGTAACTTTTTACTTGTATCCATGAAGGTTTCAGTCTTGGAGATGAACCAGTGCATACTATAGTACTTGAACGTTGCTTTGTAAGTTAAGCATACATACTTCTAAACTTCTCTGCTATGTTTTTCGAGTATCTTTTTATCTCTACGTCGCGGTTAGCCTTTTTAAAATTTCCACAGAAAATGCTTCCTCATCTTCGATAAGACATATTTTGGGATTTTAGTCATCAAAGGAAAATGGTTGTATTTAATATCGCTAAAAGTGATTTCTTCATTTATTTACTCGACACAGAAACTTAAAACTATTTTCAAAAAAACATAAATCAAACATTCACATTACTCCTATATTCTTTTTAATATTTTTGTTCAGTATTTTCTTGGATAAAAGTTCCATTATGTTTGTCTCTAAAACATGCTTCTTACTTGTTAAAAGTACAAAGACATCTTTCCGAACATTTTTTTTTACGCTTCCCAGGCAGGTTGCTTTCTCAAAATGTGGTAGGTATTAGGTACTTGTTTCTCTCCTTGTTGATTTCGCATCATATTTTGGGTGGTTCCGAGCATAGAGTGTCTCTGAAATAATGTAGCCTATGACTTTTCGTTTCACATCAATTTTCTCACACTGATTATCTCCAATCTCTTTCTAGCCCACGGATATGATCCACTATCTTCTATTACAAGTTACTCTTTTCTTCTGAAATAACACGTCGTAAACCAACTCCTTTGATGAGGTTTTGTTGTACATGATTTTCCTCACATTCATTATGGACTTTATCGTTCCCCTCCTTACTCAGGTGGGTTTTTCTGGACCCCTAACCTTTTTAAATCATACACGCATGCATATGCGCACCACAATATATATATATATATATATATATATATATATATATATATATATATATATATATATATATATATATATATATATATATATATATATATATATATATATATATATATATATATATATATATATATATATATATATATATATATATACGGTCATGTAAATTTCATTTAAAATTTATGGAAGAGCGCAATTCTGACTTCTCTCTCTCTCTCTCTCTCTCTCTCTCTCTCTCTCTCTCTCTCTCTCTCTCTATATATATATATATATATATATATATATTATATATATATATATATATATATATATATATATATATATATATATATATATATATATATATATATATATATATAGAGAGAGAGAGAGAGAGAGAGAGAGGAGAGAGAGAGAGAGGGATTTTTTTAGAGGAAGTTTGAAATCAAAAAGTGTTGCAAGTGTGATGTTATTTGGGACGATAAGAAAGAAAGAAAAAAAGGAAAAAAAAAAAACAATTACTGCTACGTATTTGTGTTGTATCATTTATAAGAATATTCAATAGAAAGTGTCTATGTCACTTGTGGCCCTAGTCGTAGTTGTAGTAGTAGTAGTAGTAGTAGTTGCTACAACAGTAGGGATAGTCATTTTTGTGAAGAAAACTATTTTGCATATGAGAAGTGTAGAAAGAAACTTTGAGGAAGATATAGTTGCACAATGTGTATTTGTGTGACATATGTGAGTGTGTGTGTTTATTGTTTTATTTATGTATTTTATTTATGTATTTAATAATATTGAAATGTCATTTCAGTATACGTTTTGTGAAAGAAATCACTAAATGGGTGTGGTTATTACCTATCATAAATTGTCACTTTAGAACATTATATATATATATATATATATATATATATATATATATATATATATATATATATATATATATATATATATATATATATATATATATATATATATATATATATATATATATATATATAGTATTTTTTTTATATATATATATATATATATATATATATATATATATATATATATATATATATATATATATATATATATATATATATATATATATATATATATATATATATATATATATATATTGAGAGTGTTTTTTTTTTTTTCAATTGTTGCGCGTAGGCAAAGGTCACGATCTTATTATGTAATCAGTTGCAAGTTGTCCTTACACCTCCTATAGGACCTGGGATAACATTCCTAGGTGTTTTTCCTACATTATTATTATTATTATTATTATTATTATTATTATTATTATTATTATTTTTGTCCCTACTTTCCATTCTATTTTTTGACATTTTTCCAATACCTTCGTCTCTAGTTTTTTAGACATTAAGAATGTGAATTGGAACTTTGGGATGAAGAAAAAAAAGTTGCTGAACTTTAAGAAGTAAAAATTTTATACAAAAACGTGATTGTTATAGTTGTTATTCTTCGCATTAGGCGGGTACAAAAAAATATATATGTTACTAGTTTTCTTTTATTAACACTTTTATATTCAATAATAATAATAATAATAATAATAATAGTAATAATGATATTAATAATAATAATAATATAATTGATAATAATAATAGTAATCATGATAATAAATAAGTAATAATAATAATGATAATAATAATAGTAGCAATAATGATAATAGTAAAAATAATGATAATAATAATGTTACTAGTTATTTCATTAATATTTTTATTTTCAATAATAATAATAATAATGATAATAATAATTAGCTTTCTGTCATTAATACTATTCTTTTCAATAATAATAAAATAATAATAATAATAATAATAATAATAATAATAATAATAAAATGGTATTTTATTAAATAAGTGCACACTGAGGTGGAGAATGAATCCCACAACATTCCTGTCACAGTTGTATTCCATAGGAGTTATGTTACTCCTCCCAATTGCAGGGTAATTCAAAATATCACAGGCTTAGTAACCCCACCCATTGAAATTTAACACTTCGAAACTTCCGTTATTCGTAATACAATTAAGGGGGCAGAAGGTAGGGGTGGGGATAGGGGTGGGGGCTTCTTATCCACATCCTCCTAAAGTGGTCCCTTTAAAGGTGAATTAGTTTTTGCGGATGCTTAACCAATTAGTATTTATATAATAATTATTTGTGATAATAAGAATAATAATAGTAAAGTATTACTACTACTACTACTACTACTAATAATAATAATAATAGATTTATATTTATATTTATATTTTAAGAATAATAATAATAAATTTATATTTATAGGTAAAACTTTAATAATAATAATAGATTTATATTTATAAGTAAAACTTAAATAATAATAATATTAATAATAATGATTTATATTTATAGGTAAAATATTATTAATAATAATTATATTTGGTAAAACTTTTTAATAATAATAATAATATTTAATTACCTATAAATATAGATTTATATTTATAGGTAAAACTTTAATGAAGTTGCCTTTTTAATGAATATTTTTCACTTAATTGACTTTGAAAAGAGTTTATTTTATCTTTTTTTTTTTTTTTTTTTTTTTTTTTTTTTTGCGCAATTTTGGATAATGAGCAAAAGGTTTTTGATCGAATTTCTTTGAAAGCGTTCCAATAATTTTGCATATGGTTCACTGACGATCAATTCCAGATTTTCTTAAATCTCTCTCTCTCTCTCTCTCTCTCTCTCTCTCTCTCTCTCTCTCTCTCTCTCTCTCTCTCTCTCTCTCTCTCTCTCTCTCTCTCTCTCTCTCTCTCTCTCTCTCTCTCTCTCTCTCTCTCTCTCTCTCTCTCTCTCTCATTCTTTCTCTCTATATCTCTCTCTCTCTCTCTCTCTCTCTCTATTTCTCTCATTCTCTCTCTATCTATTATATATATATATATATATATATATATATATTATATATATATATATATATATATATATATATATATATATATATATATATATATATATATATGAGATAACTATTTTCGATCGAATATTTAATCGTGGCACTCGTTTATATTGTCCGAACTATAAAAACTCGCTTTAAAAGTATTTTATTGGGACATCCCGCCGCCAAATTGGTCCAAATTGATATTCTATATTTGTATGGCAGATAATTCAAAGTTTTTCCCTATGCAGTTGTGTTGTGTGTGTGTGTGTGTATGTGTGTTTGAAGGTGAAGAAGAGAGTCCCATGTTTACATTTGTGTACTTGTGCTTATTTCCACGTAATTGCCAATTGCCGCTATTATCATTACACGTAAGAGTGCACTCGATAACTTTTATTGCATCGGTAATTGCTGTAATTGTTGATTACAATATATATTATATATATATATATATATATATATATATATATATATATATATATATATATATATATATATATATATATATATATATATATATTATTATATATATATATATATATATGGACCGAGCTGGCCCACGTCAACAACCCCGGCCGCTGCTAAAAATCAGGGAAAACCAGGGTTTGCCTGCCGGGATTAAAATGGCAAGTTATACTTTTTAATGGTGGATTAAATAAAAAAAAATAAGAAAATTTTTCTTTTATCTTTCTTTTGACCGTTCCTCTTCTGCAAGTGAATGTTCATCTTTGTGTTTTGATTTTAGATACCCCCATAAATATATGGTTGAAAATTTTTTACTTCATCCAGGAGGTCCTCTTCTAATTTTCTGACTGCAGATGTTACATTTAGCTATTTTGACCTATCCTGAAACATTGTAAAGTACTCCCATAATGCTGAAGCTGATCTTTTAGCCATATTGACTGAAGTATAAAAAAAATAATAATTTTGAAATAATATAATTAAATGATACGAGTTTGATACATAACAATAAAATAACAACGATATGTATAAATACAGATTATATTGATATTTTTATATCTTACATTTTTTCAAACTTTGCCTTAGGGTCTTACCAAGGTAAACCTGTTGAATCACTATAGTGAATCAGAAAAAAGGTATCGGTATCGGCTAGTATCAGTTAATTTTGTGGTATCGGGTATCAGTATATAAAATTTTTGTAAGTATCGTATCGGTAAAAAACGACCGATACCAAAATCTTGTATGAAAGAAAACCTATTTCTGTAAAAGATAGCTGCTCTTTGATAGAAGTTTGTCATTTTAAATTATATTTATTATTATTATTAATTAGTTATTATTATTATTACTACAAATTATTATCTGAGTAGGAATAAAATTTGCTTTTCCGCAAGATTAAGTGGGTATATATATATATATATATAATATATATATATATATATTATATATATATACTATATATATATATATATATATATATATTATATATATATATATATATATATATATATATATATATATATATAAGCCTTTGGTGGACAAAGACCCCCTACCAATCTCCATCGGTGGGGAAATACCGGAAACCCGGTCAAGTTAAAGGCCAACATATCTCGATACACGGCATTTAAAAGTGTGCAAGTGAAAGGAAGTTGGGAAAACAGATAAAGGAAATATGTTCCAGATTTTATCAGTCCAGTACATGTAAAATTGAGCATACCTTCTTTAGTCTGGGGTCAAAGAGTTGGACAGAGAAACGATGAGACTGTGTAGAAAGTCTTGTAGCTCGAGGCCTTCTCAGTGGAGAAGATCAGTGTACTGTACGTTGTAATATAGATAGTAAAGAGAGAATGACGCAACAATTTGACAGACAAAAAGAGACTTGAGATAATTAGTTAGAGCTGAAGAATTGATATGACAAAAAACAGTAGACTCCACCTTTTCAAGGAGAGCTGTATGAGTGAAACATCCCAGATGTGTGAGATGCAGAGATAAATAAGTAGGTGATAGGAAGGACCCTGTGAATGGTAGAGTTTGACAGTATGAGGAGAAGGATTAAAAGTTTGGGTTCATTTCCAAGGCGATTAGGGATACAAGTAAGGGAGATGCATCAACCGCTCAGGGTTGTTTGTAATGGAGAATTGGAATGCACGTTTACCTGCTGTATCATGAGAACTTGAAGAAAGCCATTTGACGGTGGTGAACACTGAAATCACCTATATGATGTTTTCAGAAGAAAGGGAAGAAGAGAGAATGAACTCTATTTTGGAGTATAGATAGAGGTCAAAGAATTTAGGATAGAAGAATTAGGAGATAAGTAAACAAAGAAAATAAATGGCAAGAGAGTTAAGCCACAAGATGGAAAATTCAGAAGACTCCAAATTACAGCCACTAGAGAAAACAAAATCGTTGCTCACATATACATTTGGCCGAAAATTGGGGATAGAGACAGTAAGAGGAACCAGAAAATATTTTGCTGTCAGAACGCTCAAGCACCTGAGTTTCGATCGAGAATAAAAGGTGAGTTCTAAAAGAAGAGAGGTGGTGTTCAATAAAGTGAAAATTGGATTGAAGACCGTGAATGCTGCAGAAATTAAATAAGGAAAATATGCTGTATACTAAAGCAAGTTGGCTGCAATGTCTTGTTGGAACCGACCCTATATTACTTATCAGTAGTTTTGATTAGCAATGTGACTTAAAAATAACGATAGGAGAAAACCTAAATTTTATG
>SEYY01019758.1:80000-88364 GCA_009176605.1 Armadillidium nasatum
TTCATTGACCAAATTTTATCCTTCAAGTTTTAATACGAAAATAGATATTGGTACTATTTTTTAAAATGGTATTTTTGGTACAATTTGGTACGTTTGATGTAAATTTTTTATTTTTTATTTTTTTTAAATTAAATAACTTGCTACATTTTATACAATATTTTCTTTACAATTTGGTACAATTTTATTTTTCTTTTAAAAAATATATATATATTTTTTTTATTTAAAGTTTTTCAAAATATGAAAATATTTGTTCAAACAATTTGACGATATTGTGATGTTGTCTGGGGAAAACGTTGGAGACTTTCCCCTAAATAGATTTAAAAAACAAAACTTGCATCGAATATTAAATTAGAAGACACTCCTTCTCTATTATTAAAACAGTTTCTGATTGAGATATCTACGTACATAAGCTCTCACACACACACGTCTCCTCTATCATTAAAAGTTACTGATTGAAATACGTACATACATAAGCTCGCGCGCACACACACACACACGTCTCTATTATTAAAAGTTTCTGATTGAGATACGTACGTACATAAGCTCACACATACACACACAAACATATATATATATATATATATAATATATATATATATATATATATATATATATATATATATAATATATATATATATATAATATATATATATATATATATATATATATATATATATTATTATGTGATGTGCGTATATTACTCATCTGCAATGCCGAACATCCCCAAATTAATTTGGATACCCCATCCGCATTCAGATAGTTTTGAGGATTCTGGAATAAAAGCTGTTACCCTTTTATCATAGTTTATTGATCAAATCATGAAATTCACCAATAAACAAAGTTTAATAATAAAAATAAAATAATAATAATAATAATAATAATAATAATAATAATAATAATAATAATAATACATTCACGAGATTGAAGAAAACATTGCAAACTTTACAATATAGATTAGTTGCAGAAAAGAGTATTTGATATTGAATAAATGTTAGTCCAAAAATAAATAAAATATTTATCCCTTCAAGAGTATTATTATTATTATTATTATTATAATTATTATTATTATTATTATTATTATTATTATGATTCCTGTCTCTCACTGGTGCTTAAAAGACTCCCGATTTTCAAGGATGATTGATTCATGATTGCAAATGAAGCTCTAAAAAAAAAAAAAAAATTATGATGAGCAAAATAAAATTGATTCTTTTGTAATTGTAACTCATTGGGCTAATTTTCTTTCAAGTGATAAAGGTATTAAAAAGTGAAATTGAGCAAGTCTGTCTTAATTAAAACCAAAAATAATGTATTTAGAATGCAACATTATTTTTGATTTCACAAATTTAAAAAAAAAAAAAAAAAAAAAAAAAAAAAGTTGGGCTAATTTTTCGAATCTGAAAAATAAATATATTTTAAATTGAGTAGACTTGCTCATCGTCTAGTTTGTCTTCGAAGCAGTGTTTTGAATAAACTTTATTTGTAGGGAGGGGCTCAAGGGAAGTATATCGGTGGGTATTGAGGATAGTGTTTGGTAGGGGGGTGGATATATTTCTCGTTTAAGATGCGTTATCGGTTAGGTCCTCGTCCCATAACATGGTAACTTATTCAAGTACTACTTAAGAGTCTTCTATGCAATGCTACTTCTTCATTATAGTTCTAGTAACTATATAGATATTTAGCAGACGAAAATTTTTTTTAATTTTTTATTTTTAAAATTTTATTTAATTTTAATGAATGCTTTTGATTTTTTTAAGTATATTGACAAGAGTTTAGTTAAAAATAATAATAATAATAATAATAATTCTAATTAATAATTAATTTAAAAAAATTTATATATATATAAAATTGTAGCTTATATTAATAGTGTAAAGAAAAAAATAGGCAGTTAAAAAGTGTAATTAAAAGAGAGAAAAAATGGGATTTTAATATTTTCTTTTTCAGAATTAGTACACACACACACACACACACACACACGTACATACATAGAGAGAGAGAGCTTAAACTTTATTTTTTTGTATTTCATTTAAATTTTTGTCTTTTCAAATTTTTATATATTCTTTTAATTTTTGTGGGAAAGATTTTTTATTTTGAATGATTTTAAATTTTTTTTTTAGTTAATTATTTTCAAGGTGAAAAATAATTAGGTTTCAGTTTCTTTATAAATTATGGACTATATTTGCCACACACACACACACATATATATATATATATATATATATATATATATATATATATATATATATATATATATATATATATATATATATATATATATATATATATATATATATATATTATATATATATGTAATGTTTTTAATAAAAATATTCAGAGATATTTTGTATTTTCTTTTGTATATATGTCTGTGTGTATGTGTGTGTTTTATGTGATGTACATTTATGTATGTATGTATTACGGAGTCTTTATAAAATCCGGATTTTGGAGATTTGTTCAAGATTTTTTTGTATTCTTTTCATTATTTTTTTTGGATTGAGAGAACTGGTTTTGTATATATATATATATATATATATATATATATATATATATATATATATATATATATATATATATATATATATATATATATATATATATATATATATATATATATATATATATATATAATATAGTATGGTAATTTTTAAAAAGGATAATAAATAACTTTAGATAACAATCGATGGTTTGATAATTAGTATTAAAAATTCGTCTTTAGATTAAATTTGTCGATAAAGTGGTCAAATTTTCGTCTTTATTAATGGTGGTGAACCCTGTCGTATTTAATTATCTTTAATAACTTTTCAAATTTATCAAACACCTTTACCAATATTTTGTTTCTTGGGGTTTGACGTCTTACAGAACGTTTGATTTTTTTGTTTTTTTTTGTTTTTGTTTTTTGTAACAGTACTGTTTTAATTTTTGGAATATTTTATGATGTATACGTGCTGTTGTAACCTACGTTGAAGGATCTGTTTCAAATTTCCATCTACATTTTTTTTCTTCTAATTGACATATATTTTGGTAACACAATATGACTTCAGTACACATTTGCTTTGGTCAAATGGTAGTTTTTGGGATTGGTCACATTCAAGGGCATTTCTGTGCTGGAAAAGGGAAAAGAATTAGAGATATTATATATATATATATATATATATATATATATATATATATATATATATATATATATATATATATATATATATATATAATATATATATATATATATATATATATATATATATATATATATATATATATATATATATATAATATATATATATATATATATATACTATAATATATCCAATCCCACAAGGCTTGCTATCTTGCCAAGTCGTTTGCTCATTCATTCATCGATTTAAAAAATAAATAAATAAATAAATTAAAGTACATTTAAAATAGCGTAACAAGTGGAGGTGGGGGGGATAAGTATGTGTTTGTCATTATTGTGGGGGAGGGAGGATAGGGGGGTTGGTTGGTGTTTTTAAAGCATTGAAATTTAATTGAAGATGCGGAAGACTCGATAGAGAATGGAGAAAGTGGGCCAATCAGAGGATTAACTTTTCTATTATCAGCAATTAATAGTATTAGTTAATTATTACTATTATTATTTCTAATATTTATTATTATTATGATTATTATTTCTTATAATCATTTATATTTATTATTATTATTATAAACGATTCTTGTTATTACTACTACTACTAATAATAATAATAATAATAATAATTAGTAATAACAACAATAATAAAATAAAATTGAAGGTTAAATAAGCAGTAAATACATAAAATTGAAATTACTTAAATGAATTTATTTTAGATTTTTTTTTTTTTAATTCTATTTTTTAAATTTTACCCAACAAGAAATTTTTTTTTGTTGTGAATATCCCCTCCCCCTCTTCCCCAAGTCTTTCAATTTTTCATTTCTCAATGTGTGTGTGTGTGTGTTTTTTTTTCTTTCTTATTATTCAAGTTGTTTTGGAATAGTTGTCAAGAATAAATTGTATAAAAAAAAAGCTGTACCCATAACGAAACTACATTATTAATATGACTTTCACATTATTATTATTATTACCACTATTACTACCATTATTATTATTTTTCAGCCATGATGTATCCAGAGTTCCAATACCGCCCACCTCCGCCAAGTTATCAGGCGTCTATGCAGGAATACAGACTTAGGCTCTTCCTCTTAGATCGACATGGCACTCAACATTTCCCCGGAGGTGGCACTCTCCCTTCCCCACCTCCCACCTATCGTTCAGGGCCATACAACATCAGAGGGTATGTACAATTTAACCCCTATCATATTTTGCCATTTAGTTGACCTCGATCACAAGATTTTTGGCCCGCAGACAATTAGTCTTGGGTCATATTTGGGCCTTCTTGACCTTATAGGGCATGAATAGGCCATTTTATATATATATATATATATATATATATTATATATATATATATATATATATATATATATATATATATATATATATATATATATATATATATATATATATAATTTTTTTATTATTAAATTTGCTTCCTTGTATTTATTTTTTATTATTATTATTATTATTATTATTATTATTTGATTTTTACAGACTGGGTGCTGGTACTCTTAGTCGTGAAAGTGACTACAGTCGACCTCCAAGTTATAGATCAAGAGAAGGGTCCGTAACTCATCACCCTGATGCCCCGTCATCAGGTGATCCTGGTGGGGGTGTTGGGGGACTGACCCCTGTTCATTCTAGGGATCCATCATGTTTGTCTTTTCTCTCTCACGAGGGCAGCACCCGTCTTACGGGTAATACCTTAAAGAGAAACGGAAACAACACAGCCAAATTTTCTGTAGTGGATGGTGGCTGCCAAAGCGACAGCAGCTCTCCTGCTTCCTCAAACAGCAAGAAAGGATCCGAGGGCATAGCCCTTACAGCCAAAGATGACAACAGAGTAACAATAGTTCAAACCACCGAAGGCTCTCATGTGATTGGTTCAGATTCCGTGACTGTAACTGTCTCCGGGAATGAACTGACCAATCAGATATCCTCTAACAATCACAGTACGGAGATATCAGTCTTGGCCCAGCTATGACTCCCTGTATCAGCTTAAAATATTAAGACTCACTTTTTTTTTTCTTACAATATTCAGATTTTTTCTTGAGTTTGACTTAAGTTTGATTGTAAAACTTGGATGTACTTAAGACAGGTTTTGGAAACTTAAATTTCTTTTTAAATTATAAGAACTAGTGATTTTTTAATTTAAATTTTCATAATTTTGATTTTGCTTTAATATTATTATTTATTAATTTATTAATTTTGATTTCTTTAATGTGTAAAATTAAAAAAAAATATTTTTTTCCTATTTAATTTTTATTAATATATTTCTCCGATGATTCAGAATTATACTTTTTATTTAATTATTTTTTATATAATTTTTTCAATATTAAATCACTCATTTTTTGGCTCTAAATGAGACACTTCAGATATTAGCACCTGTAAAATCTCACCTTTTTTTAAAAAAAAAAAAAAAAGAAAAAAGAAAAAATTATTTCGAAGGTGCTTGCGTACTTTTAATCCTCTACCACTTCCCTCCATCTTAAGCCTCAAGGTCTACGGGCCAATCACTACCCAGGAAAGCTTAGTGTTCACGTAGGGCAAACCACGCTTTCCCACCTATAAACTTTTCACTCATTCTGGGTATAATAATCCGTGCCACATAATATATTTTTCAAAAATAATAATAAATAAATAAATATATAAATAAATAAATAAATAAATTTTTAAAATTTACATTTTGCCATTATATTTTTTAAAAATATATATCTTTATATAAACTAATTTTTTTTTATATATACATTTTTTTTCACATCTATAAAAAAAATCTTTTAAAAATCTTTTATTTTACGATGTTATGTAAAGGAATACCCTTTAATTGTTTCCTTGACATTTACGAAAAATATTTTGTATTGTGTGTTTGTTTGTTTGTGTGTGTGCGCTCCCGTGTGTGTGTATATATATATATTGTACAAAGGTAAATATTTATAACGCCAGATAATATTTGTGAAATAAATATTATATTGAAATGATATTTGGTTTATTTTATTTTTTTACCTTAATTAATGATTATATATATATATATATATATATATATATATATATATATATATATATATATATATATATATATATATATATATATATATATATATATATATATATATATATATATATATATATATATATATATATATATATATATATATATATATATATATATATATATATATATATATATATATATATATATGAGGTGAAATATATAAATATTTGTACTAAAAAGTTTATTTTGAACGAAGTTAAGTTCGAAAAAGACGTTTGTTAAAAGTTATGTTTTATTAATGAAATTCTTTTTCCAATAATATATATATATATATATATATATATATATATATATATATATAATATATATATATATATATATATATATATATATATATATATATATATATATATATATATATATATATATATATATATATATATATATATATATATATATATATATATATATATATATAAAACTCGTTTTTCTAATAAAAATGATTTAGATGAGGGGATAAAAAAAAATGTGGTGATTTCTAAATTGCTGTGATGCTAAGTTGGTCATTTCTCTTTCAATGCACAAAATAAGAATACGAATATGCAGTTAACATCTTTTATTTTCTTTTTCTTTTTAACTGAAAAGGGCTTCTGGGATGAAGAATTTGTCTTTTGAGCCCATTTGATTTTAATTATAAAATAAATTTTTTTTTGTTTTGATAAAAGGATTTGGAAGTAGTTACAACAGCAATTTGAATTTGTGAGAGCATTGATTGAAATTTAGAATTAGAGCTAACAAAATTATGAAGAGTAATGAAGTAATGATTAAACCCTATAATAGTTATTTTAGATTATTAACTAAATACTGTGCAGATGTTTGAACCTCTTAACCAAAAGAATACGTCGAACTACCCAAGAAGAACAACGCAGATCTAAAAGTATGAATTGTTTCGTAAATAAATGTTACAAAATTTTTTTTTCTATGGAAAAGAAATTTCTTAGCGAGGTATGATTAAAAGGTTATAAAATTTTATCTTTCCACTCTATACTAGGATCCAGGGTGGATTATGACACAAATTCTTTTACTATTCGAACTTATATATATGTCCGGTTTTGTCTACGTAGCCTGGATTGATTGACGTGAATATAGAAACAAAAATATACAAATGTTAGTTGAAGTTTTGAACGACATAAAACTATTGTTTAATGAATAAAACTTAATCAAACCTACTATACTATGATATTACTGTTCAAGATGAACAAAGACGCATGGAACATCCAGAGGAATATATTTAGCTTTAGATCATGGTACTAGTAGTAACATGCTAGTTATATAGAAATAATTCTGATTCTCTGACTAGTAGTCTAGTAGTGATTTTCAAATGACTTATATCCCTTCTGGTATATTTCAAAACTAAAAAATAAATAATAATAAAAGTTTTAATAAACTATAATTATAATTTTTTTTCAAAGGTCAAGAGAGATTATGAAGCTTTATTATTATAATGAGTAATTCGGCAACCTTCGTTAGTCTAATGACTAATGCAATTTTTAGTCATATATATATATATATATATATATATATATATATATATATATATATATATATATAATATATATATATATATATATATATATATATATATATATATATATATATATAATAATATATATATATATATATATATATATATATATATATATATATATATATATATATATATATATATATATATATATATATATATATATATATATATATATATATATATAACCTCTGGTGAGCAAAGAGCAGAGGCCTCTAATTCTACCAAAGTTGGGGAAATCGGAAATTGGTCAAATTAATGGCCGACGTTACCTGATACACGGCGTTTGAAGCTGTGTATGTCAAAGAAAGTTGGAAAACGGATGAAGGGAATGTGTTCCATACATTACCAGTTGAGTACATGTAAGACTGAGCATAGCGGTTAAGTCTAGGGTCGAGAGTTGGACAGAGAAACGATGAGACTGGGGCGTGCGAGCCCTTTTCAATGGAGGAGATAGAGTTCAGAAGAGCAGTGTCCATTGTAATTGTAAAAGCGATAGTATAGAAGAGTGAGCAACAAATAGACGAGCAGAAAAACTGAAGAGAATTAGTGAGAGGGTAAAGTTTATAAAAGAAAGCCCTAGACTCCACCTATAATTTAATACATTTGTATATTCTATATATAATATATATATATATATATATATATATATATATATATATATATATATATATATATATATATATA
>SEYY01019759.1:5000-37500 GCA_009176605.1 Armadillidium nasatum
GTCCGTTAAGACCTTTGTCAATACAACCATTCGAACCTGTTCGACCAGAGCTTCCACAAACTTATCCTCTTACAGATTGGAGAAGTTTTTACTCAGAGACCGATCAAAATACCTTTCACAGACGATGGCAAGAAGCCCAGAAATGGACAGAAATTATATCCCAATGTGATTACCACACAACCACCTACAAAGGTAATATACTCATATTTCAATCTGTGCAACTGTCTCATCCTTTATATATTTAAATATATATATATATATATATATATATATATATATATATATATATATATATATATATATATATATATATATATATATATATATATATATATATATATATATATATCTATATATATCTATCTATCTATCTATCTATCTATCTATCTATCTATCTATCTATCTATCTATCTATCTATCTATCTATCTATCTATCTATCTATCTATCTATCTATCTATCTATCTATCTATCTATCTATCTATCTATCTATCTATCTATCTATCTATCTATCTATCTATCTATCTATATATATATATATATATATATATATATATATATATATATATATATATATATATATATATATATATATATATATATATATATATATATATATATATATATATATATATATAATGTCTCCTCTGGTGGCCAAAGGCCAAAAACCTACTAATTCCCATCAGAGTTAAGAAAATATCAAAATCGAAGTACAGCTAAAGGCCGACATGTCCCAATACACGGCGTTTAAATTGGAAAAATGGATAAAGGGAGTGCGCTCCAGACTTTACCAGAATAGTACATGAAAGATTGAGCATAGTGGTTGATTCTGGGGTCAGAGAGTTGGACAGAGAAAGGATGTGACTGTGTAGAAAGGAGTGTTGCACAAGCCCTTCTCAATGGAGGAGGTATGCGACGGGAGAGTTCAGAAGAGCAATGTTCGTTGTAATAGCGATAGTATAAAGAGACGCAACAATTCGACGGGTAGAAAGAGACTGCACAAAGTTAATGAGAGCGAAAAAGTTAATAGGACGAAAAGCCCTAGACTCCACCTTCTTCAAGGAGAGCTGTATGAGTGAAACCACCCCAGATGTGCAAGGTATGCTCCATACAGGGTAAACAACACCCTTATAAAGAGAAGCAAATGGGGTAGTGTGAAAACATTCTGAATTCACCTCTAAATACCCAACCACTTAGAAGCTTGTTTAGAAAGAGAAGTAATGTGATCTTTCTAAGAAAGATTACGAAAATAAGATGCACCAAGAATATTAGGAAGAGATGAAGGTTTGTGTTGTTTGTTTTCGAAGATGTTATAGTTGTGTGGAAAGTTTTGTCGAGTAGAGAGATGGAAGAATTGAGTTTATGAGGCATTGAAAACGACCATGTTTTCTCTGCCCCAATTTGAAATGAGAAATAGATCAGAGGTTAGTTGTTCCAAGGCCACCCTCCTTGCATCAATTAACTGCTATTAGGGAGGAGCGTCTTTCAGACTGAAAGGAATAATGAAGGGTGGATTCACCGGCATAAGAGTGGATGCGCGTGAAGTATGAGAGGTCATTAATGAAAAACAGAAAAAAAGTTGGAGATAGAACAGATCTCTGAGAAAACCATTATTAATAGATTTAAAGGAAGAACGTTGGTAGTCTACAAAATCTGCTATAGAAATACCGGAAAGGAAATCGGACGGAGAAAAGCGACAAAGAGGGAAGTTTAGAAATCAAAGCCTTGTGCCATACTCTTTCGAAGGATTTCAATTTGTCTAGCGCCACATCGAAAGATCTATCGAAATGCCGAAGAGTAGAGAAGCAAGAGTCAGAAAGAAGGGAAAGAAGATCACCAGTAGAGCGTTCTTTACGAAAATCATACTCGCGATGAGATAAAAGGTTAAAAATTGAGATGTTTTCAAATCTTCTTGTTAATGTTAGATTCGAAAACTTTAGAAAGAACGGAGGTTAAAGAAATAGGACGATAGTTAGAGGGTTGAGAAGGGTACCCCTTCATCGGCATAGGGTCAATTGAATGAGCGCACTCTTCCAGCCAAAAGCATGTCGATGTAGAAGAAAGAGGAAATAATTTTTACCAAGCAGGGTGCAAGCTCAAAGCAAGTTTTATGAGAACCACAGGAGGGATACCATCAGGACCTTACGGCTTCTTAGTGTTAAACTCATAGAGAGCAGAAATTATATCTTCAGAAGAAATTATAATTTTAGTTATAAATGAGTTGGAAGGGGTTGAAGGGGGAGGTATAGATCCGGAGTCGTCTAAGGTGAAATTAGAGGCAAAAGTTTGAGCTAAGAGTTCAGCTTTAGTAGAGGAAGAAACGGCAGTTGTGCCGTCAGAAGATAAAAAACGTGGGAAAGAGGAAGAAGCAAAGTTAGAGTTAACAGTTTTTGCAAAATGCCAGAAAGGGCATGAGGAGGAGGAACCAGAAAGATTTCTGGATTTTCTACTGAATAAGTTTTTTTGCTGTTAGGAAGGATTTTTTGTATAATTCCGATGAAATTTAAGTTGAAAGAGTTTCGGGAGTTTGAAAACAACAGTAATTCCTGAAAGCAGTATCCCTGCGGGAATAGCACAAGAACAAGTAGAGTTAAACTAAGGTTTGTAGGTTTAGTTTAATGGAAGGAATTGGATGTATGCCTCCATGACATATATAATCACCTCGGTTATGCGCTCGGCACACTCAGAGCGACCCCTCCCACGGAAACTAATCATTCCATGGGAAATCAGAAAAGTACAACTGCAAGTCAGACCAGTTAGTGGTACCATTGTGCCAGAAAGGTTATGCTAGGAGGGGGGGCCGTTTCTTGAAAAAAGAAAGACAGAATATAAGAAGACGATCAGATGAACCAAGAGGAGGAAAGAATTTAACAGTATAAGGAGAAGTATAAGAAGTTAAGAAAAAGAAAGTATGTTGGGTTCATCATCAAGACTGTCAAGGATACGGGTAGGGAGTTACTCCAACTCCTCAATGTTTTTTTCAATAGAAAAGTAGTAGGCGGGTTCAACAGCTGGATCATGAGAACTAAATGAAAGCCATTGACGTTGGTAAACGTTGAAATCACCTAAAATGATTTTTCGGAGAAAGAACAAGAAGGAAGAATGTGCTCTATTTTGGAGTTTAAATGGTGGAAGAATTTTTTTATAGTCAATAGAAGTAAGAGATAAATAGACTGAACAAATAAATTTAGTTCTAATTTGCAAGAGAGTTTAAGCCATAAAATAGAGAAGACTTCAAATTAGAAGACACGAGAAAAAACAAATTTGTTGACATAGCGCAACATCCACCTTTAACTGAATTGATATAGACAGTAGGAGGAAATAGAGTAGGGTTTCCTGTCAGTGCGCTCAAGCACCTGGGTTTCAATTAAGAACAAGATATGAAGTCTAGAAGAAGACAGATTATGTTCGATAATGGGGAAATTAGACAAAAGACCGCGAATGTTACAGAAATTAATAAAAAAAGAAGACCGTGCACCAAGGCAAGCCGGCACCATCCCATCATCGGAGGTCGCAAATTCCCAAGTGGTGATGGAGTGAGGGGTGAATGAGTGGCATTGTTTGGATGCCGCCCCTTCAAGCATTTTCGATGCAGCTTTTTGTGTCTCCATTTGTTTTTATTTAAAAAGGTAATGTACGAGTAAGCGCTTGTAAATTTGTGGGAACATTTGTCAAGTCTATGAAAGCAATGTATGCTTTTCTTATTGTGTTTCCATATCTCTTCCACTGTTATTCTCAGATCTGCAGTTTTATTATTAAGTTGACGTTTTCTTACTCAAATTTGGGTTCCACAACGCTCCTCAATATTCTCTCCGATATTTTTTCATATTCCTTTGCCAGGTGATTAAGAGGCCCCATTGTAATTTTTACATTACCTCACGTCTCCTTTGCTCTTGCGTATTGAAATAATCGTTGATTTCCTATCTTTCCGGAAATCTGCTCTCCTCCCAAAAATCTTACTAAAAAACCTCAAGACTTCGTTCCTCAATCAATCTCTTCCTTCCTTTAATGGTTCTATTGATATTCCGTCCTCCCCTAATATCTGCCTTTTCTGATTCTTCTCGCTCTCCTCTTCTTCTTCATCATCACCTCTCCCCTCCACATTCAGGCAGCTTGTCAAAGTACTCCGATCATCTCCTATTTTTCAGTATTAGAAGTTTTTCTCCTTGTTTATCTTTCGTACTGTACTCTTTTCCTTGGATTCTCTGTATACTTACCAAATAAAGACATTATAGAGTTACATGAAGCCTGGTTAGTCAAAAGGTCAAATTCTTAAATACTTACACATTCAATGTTGAACTAAAGTTTAATATCTTACCACCCCCTCCATATTGCTTGAGGCCTTTTTTAAAAATTGGTTAGATTTCAAGAAAATTTTATATTATTAAACATAACGAGATTATCTTTTCATTTCAAATAACATTGCACAAGATAAGAGTTTTATTTTAAAAAGTACATATCTTTCATTTTCTCTAATTTTAATTCAAATATCAAAAATAAGAATAAGAATAAGAAATAACAATATGAAATCATATTGAACTCACGGAACTCACAATAGTCAGAGTCTCTCTAGGAACTCAAATTGTAAAATCGTTGCTGGAAATACGAAGCAGATGACGTATAATTCATGAAATACAATATTTAGTTATACATTATTTCGTTTACTTATAAGATACCTTGTGTAAGAGGATATTATTTCTTTATATTTTGTATATAATAAGTAAAAATATTTTCTTAATTCTTTAATAATCTTTCTCAGGAAATATGTCGGCTCCTCTGTGATCGAGTTCTAAAACTTCCTTGCGAAAAAGATGTAAGGTAATTTTGAGTCACAGCTTGGTTGTCTATACATATTCGTTACTTTATCATCTTTGATCTTTAAATATATATATATTGATATATATATATATTAATAATAATATTATGTATATTCTATTTAAATCAATATTATATTTATATATATTATATATATATTAATATTATATTATATATTTATTGTAAATATAAAAAAATTAAATGACATTTAATTAAATAGAATGAAAAATTTTCTTTTTTTTATATTTTTTTATTTTATTATTAATATTATTAGTTGTTATAATATTAATTTATTTACATTACATAATTATTTAAATTTAATCCTATTAATTTATAAATAAATTCTATATTAATAATTTTAATATAATAAAAAAAAATTTTTTATATATCTAATATTTTGTTCTAATTTTTTTCATCACTGTGCTTTTTTTATTATATTATATTATTATATTATATTATATATTGATTATACTTTAGATAATTATGGTTTTAATATATAAAATATAATAAACATCAATAAACATATATTAGAGTAACAACAAAATATAAACAATATCAAATGTGATAAACCAAAATCTCCGTGATCAAACAAAATAATATACTTGGGAAATGATAAATGACCCTTCTAGATTTGTTTTAATTCCTTTGGAAACTTAGACTGTATGAAGTAGAAAATTAGACTTTGGACGGGTCTTGAGGAGGGACTACAAAAGGTGAATGGCACCAGGACGGAGAGATATTAGAAGTGGCAGCACAGGATGGTGACAAAGGATATTGAATAAGAGTAGTGTGTGAAAGAGAACAAAAAATTAAAGACTGGGACTGTCTCCAAGTATATAGTTACTATGACTGAAATTAATACAGCCTATAGGAAAAAGTACGAGAGTCATTTCTTGGCGGCAAGACGAGGATCAGTCTTACAGGAGGGCTTAAGAGTTCTGAGTTTGGCGTGCTGAGGTCCTCCGACGTCCAGCAAAATTTTGAGAAACAAGTGTAGAAATCACGTTGAAAGATGGCGTAGTAGTTAGTTGCAGGTAGAAAGATATCAAAGTCTCAGATTAAAGGAAGGTACGTCAATCCATTGGTAGCGTGGTAGCTGCATGATAAACTGTTCTCTCTGCAATGAATTCAGAGATGAGGCTGGACGGATGATGATTGGATTTAGTTACGGATGACAATGTCAAACACACCTGTGGGAAGGGTATAACCACAGTACACAATTGGCATTGTATATACGCGTTATGACTGCAAGCAGTGATGTGTAGAAAACTAAGATTATCGTAACAACTGATAAGGACCAATAAGTAAGGTTTTGGGTTAATTCAATCATAGATGGGAGAAAGGATGAATGTGTAGAGGCCTGAAGGTGGAGAATGAGGAAGCACATTAGTTCTCGCGGGAGAGAGAGGAGAATCTGATCAGCCTTCACTTGTAAAAGTACCTCCGTCGACGACCATAAGACTTCTGGTGCTTTTCTTAAACCTTGGTTTTGGACGGGAAAGGATCATCTATAAATAGCGCACTCACAGCCCTATTTCGTCTGAACAAGAGCACTATACAAGGAAAACTGCAACCTCCTACTCGTACCCTAAGTGGTTGAGCTAAGATTAGAGTTAAGAGTAAATATAGCACTATTATTAACAGTATGAAAATTAGATGAAAGATTTGGACTTTCAAATGAACACAACAATTATTTTTAAGTTATTGAGTTGGTTAAAAGCTGCAAATTTGGATTCAGATTTCAAGTCTAATCCGCACATGACTAATATTACCTTTAAACATCATCAAATATACTGATCGATTTAAATGATTTCATAGAAATCGGAATAAATATAATGTGACAAAAAAAAAAAAAAAAAAAAAAAAAAAAAAAAAAAAAAAAAAGCGGGTAAAATATGTCAAATAATACCAAACATTTTTAACATTTCAAACTACATTTCTCTATGCCAAAATACTTAAAGTATTTGAAGTTCTGCATCCTTTTAAATAAATTCACATCAAATTCCCAGCAATCTTATTTTACTTAAAAAATATATCATAAATGGTAAAAAGAAAACTGATAATCTTTCGACATTTTTAATTAAGAAACTAGATAATGAAATAATGATTTGAAATTTAATTATAAAAATACATTGTATAATCTTACATTTTTTGAAAATGCAGAAAATATGCAATGACCAGTTGACCAAACAAGGAACTTGAATGGTAACATTCTGCTGCCATTTTCCACAAATCAAATTTGAGGCAATATATATACACGAAAATTTGAATAAAAAAGTAAGAATATCGAAACGAGAGAGAGAGAAAGGAAAGAAATAGAATAGAAAGTAACTCAAAGAATAAAAACGGTACAGAAAAAAATGAAGAAAAAATGGTATAATTTGTACAATAAAATGCATATAAAACAAAATATTACAATTAATATATTTTTGCAATCTTTTTTATTATTATTATTATTTCCGACTCGTTACCTAATGCCCTCTAATTCAGGATTTATTTATAAAACATTACAGTTTTTATCTGAATTAATATATACCTATATACAAAATATATAAAAAGGTTAAACTATATAGTCTTCAATATCTTAATTGGATATTTACCTATTCTTATTTACATAACAATTATCACTGGTTACATTTGAAATAGAATTTTCGTTAGACGAACTATTCATGGGTTTACTAACTTCCTTTTCAACTAACATATCCCCCTCAACTACCGTAGAACCTTTTTCACCAGAACAAGTTGCACTATTAGATTTATCTTTACTAGACGGTGACGTTTCACCCTTATTAGACCGAACAACAACAGGAGCTATTAATCTATTGATTTCTTCGGGATAATTTTGAAGATGTTTATCGATTGCTACAACAGCTTTCGACATTGCCATGTAGTCTTTATATTTTAAAACAGCTGTAGAAGTAAGAGAAAGCCAATTGATATAGTTATTATTGTCATAATTCATTAACTTATTAACCTTCCACAAAGCATATAAAAGCCCATTATTAAAATCATTCCAAGAAACTCGACTAGGTTTTCCTGCTATGAGATTATCGAGATTTACAGGTTTTAAGAAATCCTCCCATTTAGGATTCTTCACCTCCCTCAAAGGATCCGCAATGTCTTCAATATAGCACTTGCCAGAATTCTTTTTGTCTTCACTACCATTAGCTGTAACAACCTTCGATATGCAAAATAACTCCTTCGGTAATGCCTGTTTCAAAATTTTACTATTTACATTCTCACCTCTGGCCGTTGTACAGCGGAGATAGTTCGTAAACTTTAACATACTCGGCTTCAGACCTTTATCCTTCATTTCAATGGGCATTAGCTTCTCAATCCAAAGAACTAAATCTTCTACGGATGCTCCTAAATGATTTCGTAAGTCATTAAAAGCAAAGAGTAACCCAATTGTGTACTGTGATGATTTGAGTGGATTCTCAATACCTTCAATTATTAAATCATCAAGACAGATACTCTGAATTGTGTTCCAAATATCATCTACACAATACTGCAATGCCTGAAGAGAGAGAGAAAAAAAAAAGAAAAATTAGTATTTTATATATATATATATATATATATATATATATATATATATATATATATATAATATATATATATATATATATATATATATATATATATATATATAATATATATATATATATAAAATATTTTATTTATTTTCCAACCTTTCAAGTATCCATGTTTCGTACACTAGCCCTAAAATATAAGTAAAATTGTGCTGAATCATTTGCATTAAGAATTACAAATGTAATAATCATTTCTCAAACTATTTATTTCTTTTTGCAGAATTGTTATAATCCTCATCACCAAAAAGAAAAGCATTATTATATATTATTAATAATATATTTAAAAAAAAAAAAAAAAGAGGGAGAGGTTAATGAAATAATCTTTCACCCATTAGAAACTTTGAAATATAGGATCAAAGGTTATAAAGTCTAGAACTGAAAATGTAAATTGGAAAATGAGGGGATGAATGAAGCAAATCAATGAAAAAATATTATAAACATTAGACTGAAGAAACTTGTCAAAACTAGACTAAAATCGTCGACATAAAAAACAAAAAAAAAAAAACAAAAAAAACTATAGACCATTTTCTCATCAGAGTGAATATGTTGATGATTTGGCAGAATACTATACATACATAAATATGTTGTCCATTTGACCGATATTATATTTTCTTATTAACTTAATAAATTGTTTATTATCGTTATTTAAATTTTTTTTTTTTTAAATCTAGCTTCATTGATTATATATATATATATATATATATATATATATATATATATATATATATATATATATATATATATATATATATATATATATATATATATATATATATATATATATATATATATATATATATATATATATATATATATATATATATATATATATATATAATATGAATATACAAACCGAATATACAAACCTGCTTTTCTGATATTTGAGGCGTGTCACCATTTTGATTTTTATTCTTGAATTTTTTCCTCTGTGCAAAAGGAGCAACATTATCCTCTCCTAATTCGGTTTCTTCTTCATTAACAGTTGCCATTAAATGGGGTGAAAGACTAGATAACACCAATCGAGGTTCGAATTCATCATCCGAGATCGATTTTCTCTTTAAACTAACTGGAACTGTTGATGTCGAAGCTGACTTTGATAACGAGGATTTCTCATTATTTTTTGTATAAAATTCTTTTGAAGTTGTTTGCTTTGCAATACCGATATCGTTTTGCATCTCACCGAGTCTTGTCTCCTGCTCAAATTCATTTTCATTTGGTTTTTGCTTGGGGTAAGAGGGAGATTCTTTAGTATATTTATTCGATTGTTTCTGTGAATTAGTTCCTTTGTTCAACGACAACTCTAATGGTTTATACCTCAATTGTAAGTCGTCTGACTGCTCTGAAACTTCATCGATTTCTTCAACCCCATTGACCAACTCTGTGTTACTTTCACAATTTGGAGAATTTTCAGGGTCTGCTAAAGACTGACAAAGTTCTTGAACTTCTTGAGTTTTTTGTAAATCAGATGTTTGCTTCTCTTCTAAACATTTTTTCTTACTTGTGTTTTCGTCAGTAAAACTAGTGTCAGAAATTTTTCTCTTATTGGAAATGACTTGTTCCTTTTTTGAAGATTCATCAATAATCATAACATCTTCATCTTCTAAAGTACATGTGCTAAGAACATCTAAAGTATTTTCACGTGACTGAGAAATGTTTTTACCGTTTGCTGTTAACTTGGAATTAGTGTTTATATGTTCTTTTTCTTCAGTGTTTGTATTCTGGAGGCAAGAAACTACGCCTTCACTCTTGGAGTTTTCTAATTGCCCTTTTACTTCAGAAACATTTTGCACTTCATTTTCCGATTCAGTAACCTGATCCTTCTCTTTTAAAATAGTATTTTGTACTTCAATCTCCTCAGAAACCTTATTTTGTTTTTCTTTTTCAGAAACTTCTTCGTCCTCTTCAGAAGACGTACTTAGGTTTAATACAAGTGACTCGGTATTGTTACACAAATTTTTATTTTTAGATGATTTATCATACACAGTTGGCGATGGAGAAACGTTATCCCCATGGTTACCTAATGGCTCCTCCTCATCATCAGATGTTTTGGTTGACTTTTCTTCTTTGTTTTCCGACTGTTTTTCAACTACATTTTCTTTAGTGGAATCTATATGTTGATCTCTTTCATTTAAGATACCTAAATCAATACTTTTGGGTTCTTTTGAATTGTTCCTAATTTCCTTAGAGTCTATATTCTGTTCCTTTCCATTTAAAATATTCAAATCATTACTTTCAGGATCTTTTGAGCTGTTACTGGTTTCCTTGGGATCTATATTTTGAGACTCTTTATTTAAAATACCCAAGTCATTACTTTCATGTTCTTTTGAGCTTCCTTTGTTGGTTGAACTGTTACTGGTTTCCTTTGGATTTTTATCTAGATCCTCTTCATTTGAATTACCAAAGTCAAAGTCATTGTTTTGAGGTTCTCTTGAACTGTTACTGGCTTCCTTTGGATTTTTATCTAGATCTTCTTCATTTGAATTACCAAAGTCATTACTTTCAGGTTCTTTTGAACTGTTACTGGTTTCCTTGGCATTTTTATCTTGATCTTTTTTACTTAAAATATTCAAGTCTTCGCTTTCAGGTTCTTCTGAACTTTTATTGGTTTCCTTGGGATTTTCATCTTGTTCTTTTTTATTTAAAATACTCAAGTTATCACTTTCAGGTTCTTTTAAATTAGTACATGTTTCCTTATTACTAGACTTAGTTGCACACAAATCTTCCCCATTTTGCTCCTGATCGATATGATTATGAGATTTAGTAGTTTCACTAGAAAAAGCTGTATCTTTGGCATTATTTTCCCCAGAAATTTTATCTGAAGCTGGACATTTTTTCTTATCTTGCTCAGCTTCAGACTCACTGTCACTTAACTGCAAGTCCATCGACAATGTATCATCTTCTGGTCCTTCTTCAGACTGATGTCTAGATAATGTTTTATTTGAATCGGTTGGCAAATTAGTATCATTAGAATTATTATTAATAAGGGTCTCATCATTAGAACAATTTTGATTGACTGAACTATTATTGGCAACCTTTGTATCAACTTCAGAATTTGCCTGAGCATTGCTAGATGAATCTTTTTCTTTGGAAATTGTCTCAGTAGTATTAGCTCTGCCATTTTCCTGTATATTTGGATCAGTATTTTCATTTGTATCTGGTTCAGTTCTAGTAAATATATAATCTTTTCTAGGACTTCTTTCTATTTTATTTGCTTCAATATTTCTAGAGGTATCATTTTCTTTTGTATTTGTTCCCGTGTTACTATTATTTTCTTTGATTTGTTTCAGTTTCATCACTATTAGAAATACCATTTTCTTTTGGACATTCTGTTGACGTTAACTTTTCTGACTTTGGTCTAGGACTTTTATTGATATTTTGCATTTCTTGCTTTTTCACCTTTCCTTTGTTGGTTGATGAAGCTTGTAGTGGATCCGCTACAATATTCATTGCAACAGAATCAAAAGAAACCTTATATTTTTCCAAAACAACTTTCTCAGAACTAAGGCCATGTGATGACGCTACTCTTGACCCGACAAAATCTCCAAAATTCTTCTTTAATGATCCATGACAGTTCTCGCAAACCTAATTGAGAAAAAAAATACGAAAATTGATTTTATAATTTAATTACATTAAATACTCAAAGAAAAAAAACGGGATAAAAAATATTTGAACCAAAAATTATTGTGTGATTTTCTTACTAAAATATTCACATATCTTTTCTTACTTATGAACTTAATTTTACTTAATTTTATGTATTTCATCAAATGAAATATAAAAACTTCATAAAACAATATTAAATTAATTCAAATTATGTATGTAAGAAGCTTTTACAAAAAAAAAAAAAAAAAAAAAAAAAAAAAAAAAAAAAAAAAAAAAAAAAAAAAACCTACAGAAACGCTAGTGAAAATAAGTGATAAAAACAAATAAATTATATTTAATATAATATTGCAAAGTGTGTCAATAGAATATTTATTCCCCCTTTAGACTTCTGTCAAAGCTTTTCTAAAATGAAGAGAAAGATTAACAATCACAGAAAACTGTCCATAGGAATCAAATTCCTCCCAGCCACATCATTCAAATATATTGGTATTTTAAACCATGTATTTTTTTTTTTTTTTTTTTTTAAATCTCAATTTATATCCCCCAAAACTACTCTCACATCATATTTTACTGTTTCTTTATTACTTCATTCTACAATAAACAATATGCAGCCATCAATTATTAAATTTACCATTAATTTTAAACAGGCATTGAAAGAAGAAGATGAAGAAGAAAAAGAAGAAAGAAAGAAAGAAAGCCTAAATACTGAAGGATCCCAAGTATAAGATTTCATATCATGGGACTATGAGGGTTTAAAGGTCTGGCTATGTCAACTCATATATATATATATATATATATATATATATATATATATATATATATATATATATATATATATATATATATATATATATATATATATATATATATATATATATATATATATATATATATGAAAAAAAGGTTTGTTCCTATTGAACCTTATGCGTATAATAAACCATAATGCCAACAATGATGGAAATGACATAACAATAATAATAATAATAATAATAATTACTTTATTAAGTTATACATAGACGTTTCGAGTCTACATGACTCATTATCAATATATTATATATAATCTGGAAATAGAAAAAGAAAAATGAATCGAAATAATTAAATCAATAGATTAAATAAACATTATTTAAGTTATATCACAAAACAAAAACAAAAACAAAAAAAAAAACAAAAAATTTAAAAAAAAAAAAAAAAAATTTAAATTTAAAAACAGTAAAGGCACAAAGAACATCACTATGATTACAAATGAACTATATATAAGAAGGAGTTTTGATATAATGTTTTTGAGGTATAAATATGGATATAATTTAGGTGGTTGTTACATAGGCTATTATTATTGATATGTTCTTTTCATGTTATAAGAAGAGGAGTAGAGGAGAGGGTTGTGTTTAGTTGGGGTTTTAGTTGTTTAATGTATAGGGATTCAAGAATTGTGCGATCAGAGTTTACTGGAGATAATGTTAAGATGCTAAAGTCTGAGAAGTTGAATGGGTGGTCTTGAGAGTGTGAATGAATTCTGATGGCGGAGTTTTCTGGAGATGAGGAGGGGAGGTTTGTTCGAAAAGAGGTTCCCATATGCTTATGAATACGGAGTCTAAGTTGTAGGCGAGTTTGGCCTACGTAGCGGGAGTTACATTCCGCACACGTGAATAAATAGACAACCGATGACCTAAGCAAAGTTTGCTTGACCTTTGCTTAGGTCATCGGTTGTCTATTTATTCACGTGTGCGGAATGTAACTCCCGCTACGTAGGCCAAACTCGCCTACAACTTAGACTCCGTATTCATAAGCATATGGGAACCTCTTTTCGAACAAACCTCCCCTCCTCATCTCCAGAAAACTCCGCCATCAGAATTCCTTCACACTCTCAAGACCACCCATTCAACTTCTCAGACTTTAGCATCTTAACATTATCTCCAGTAAACTCTGATCGCACAATTCTTGAATCCCTATACATTAAACAACTAAAACCCCAACTAAACACAACCCTTTCCTCTACTCCTCTTCTTATAACATGAAAAGAACATATCAATAATAATAGCCTATGTAACAACCACCTAAATTATATCCATATTTATACCTCAAAAACATTATATCAAAACTCCTTCTTATATATAGTTCATTTGTAATCATAGTGATGTTCTTTGTGCCTTTACTGTTTTTAAATTTAAATTTTTTTTTTTTTTTGTTTTTGTTTTTGTTTTGTGATATACTTAAATAATGTTTATTTAATCTATTGATTTAATTATTTCGATTCATTTTTCTTTTTCCAGATTATATATAAATATATTGATAATGAGTCATGTAGACTCGAAACGTCTATGTATAACTTAATAAAGTAATTATTATTATTATTATTATTATTGTTATGTCATTTCCATCATTGTTGGCATTATGGTTTATTATATATATATATATATATATATAAAGAAATTAAGGGTTTTCTAAAGATCATTGTAAATAAAAACAAGATAGTCTAGAAATAAAACAGGGCACTTCAAATCTACTACTAATACAAAAAAAATGACAACTATACCTTTCCATCATCTACAGCAAAATTAATTTTAGAATTTGGAGGAGAGGTGGCAATTGATAAATACGCCCATCGTAAAGGAACCATAAGATTGGGTGGAGCTACTGGGTCCTCAAGCCATCTTGTAGTCTTATCTACTGATAGATCTTCTTTCTGACATATTGCACACTTGGTCCAGTCTTTTTTACTTTTTAAATTTCTTCTAAAGTTTGAAAACTGATACAAGTCTTTGTAGAGCTCAAGTCTAATACCTACATTTTCAGCTAGTTCTGATTTAGACAGAATTCCATTTAAATTAGCTACGTCAACGGTTACACTGCTGAGTAATACCACTTTTCCTTTATACCTTAAATGACGAGAGTCATTTATAAGATTTATAAGTTCCAATTCACTCTGGAGGGAATTTAAAATTTTATGAAAAGTTTTCTTACACCTTTTGAATACGTAACATTTTTCGGTCATGTGGAATGAATTATCACTAGTTAAAGTCTTAGACATTTTTTTACATTTTTCTAATGGAGCTTTAACACCATGTTTATGAATGTTATTTAGGCCTGGCTGATGATTTTCATTACTTTTATAGCCATTGCCGCTACTCTTTTCTGAACAATTGATCTTTCCTTTATTGGGTGAAATATTTCGCTTGCATTTTGGTCTAGGTCTTCTATGTGGAGGTATTGATTTTTTATTGCTGCTATTTTTATGAACTTTAGGTTCAATGTAATTATTATTATTATTATTATTAGTAATTGTGCCATTGAGTTTCTTCTGTTCCTGAATAAGTGACTGGTCAAGATCCGAATTGTCACTATTGAAAAATGATTCATTCACTTTCACTTTTATTTTGGACAATTCTAGCTTTGTGACATCGATGCCCTTCTTGTCTGCAATCGTTCTTAAAATCTGTGACCTAAAATAATTTAACAGTATATAAATAATATGCTTAATCCGAGTTATAAAATATAGACAATAATTTAAATTAATAAAAGAGCATGCAATTATGTCTAGCTCAGGGCTGTGGAGGACCCAGAACAGGAACAGAAAATATTTTATTATTAAAAAAGAAAGAATTCCGAGTTGGAGATAAAGGAAGGAAGTAACTGGAGTTGAAGCCAGTGAAAATATATACCAACTCCTCGCACATGGTCTAGCTAGACTGTAGCAGTGATTTTTTTTCCTTTTACAGTTTTCACCACCACTCACAGTCTGCTACTTTTTCTAAAAATTCAAAATTTGTCTGCCTTAAGATTATTTTTACTTCTTTATTATTATTATCTTATTTTTAAGGGGGTCATTTTACTTTGAAATGATAATCCATAAACAAGAAAATTTCAATAATCATATGATTAAAAAAAATTAAAAATTTATCCAAATTATGATATTTCTACATTTTTTTATTTTATTTTGTTTATGAAAAGGTCATTTTACTTTGAAATAATAATCCATAAACAGCTAATATTTTAATAATCATATGATTATTAGAAAATTCAAAATGTTTTACAATATAGAAATTACAATTTGGGTTTGGATTGTAAATTTTCCTTTTACAAGAAAGTAATTTTCAATAGTCAATTTATTCAATGTCAAAATAATTTAAATTCTTGGAAATGAGGGAATGGCAGAGCGAAAAAGCTGGTAATATTCCCTCTACCGGAGCTCATTTGTTTAAAGTTGTTCTTGAATCATATTCTGGGGGGGGGGGAGGTTAAGATGATTGAAAGGTAAAGAAAGCATAGATTACAATGTTCTTAGTCCCAACATGAAGTGGTTCGACCATGTAAGAGGAAAGACCCTTTAACATCCAGCAAGTGTTCTTTGTTTTCAGACTAGTTTATTGCAATATATATATATATATATATATATATATATATATATATATATATATATATATATATATATATATATATATATATATATATATATATATATATATATATATATATATATATATATATATATATATATATATATATATATATATATATATATATATATATATATATATATATATATATATATATATATATATATATATATATATATATATATATATATATATATATATATTACCTGAATCCTTTACAAACGCGAGAGAAACAGGGTTTACACACTAATTCCTTTTCTCTAACATTTGGACTTACATCAGCTAAATCTGAATCCAAAATCTAAAAATAAAATAAATAAAATTTAAGCAAACAAATACATAAGGAAAATTTAAATATACGTGTAAAATTGAGCAACAAATTTTAATTTGTAATAAACAGTACCTAAAAGATTGCAATAGAAGTGAGCATAAAAAAAAAAAAAAAAAAAAAAAAAAAAAAAAAAACTAATGTGACTTACCTGCAGGGCTTTCAATACAGTGACTCCCATCACAGAAGGCATACGATGACTTAGTTTGAACCAAAATTCTTTTGGCCGAGAATTGTAGCCAAGACCGCATAGATTACAAATACCGAAATCAATAACTTTAGTACCGTCTGATGTTACAGCTGATGTTGAATTACCACCAACTGAATGATCTACATCACTTGTACGTTTTGGCAAAAGGGTTCTTATGGTTGGTGTTGATTTTGGGGACACTCCTTTTCTCATCGCTTCAAACTTTCCTTTTTTATTTTTCATTTTTTTAATCATTTTACTATTAGGTTTTCTTTTGCCAGAATAACTTTTATTCACATTATTATTAGGGACCAATCCATTCTCTACACTCTTCTCTGACTCACTTTCTGAGTCTGATGAAGATGATGATGATGAAGAGGACGACGACGATGATGACGACGACGACGAAGAGGAAGATGAGGATGAAGAAGATGGGGAGTTAACAATTTTGGAAGAGTTATGTGAAACGGATGAATTTTTCCGTTTTTTCTTTTTAGTACCATTTAATTTTCTTTCTTTACTTTTCGATCTTTTCTTACTTTTCAATTTTGGCTTTGTTTTTACAGGTTCAGCTCCGTCTTCATTTGTAACTACTTTGTATAAATTTGCTATAGATGGAGGAATTAATTTGGCCTGAAAAAAAAAAAAAAAAAATTAAAATAAAAAATTAAACCCAGAAACTACCAATACATAAGATCACACAAGATAGAGAAGTGAAGTGGAACTCAATATACTATATGTTACAAATTCTGAACAGAAAACTGCAATTATTATTTATTCCTCAAACTTTAAAAGCAACCTAAGGCTATTGACTGCTAATCAACGGAATTTACTGACAAATATAATTAAAATGTTACAATTTGAAAAATTGACAAAAAAATCATAATTAAAATGTTACAATTTGAAAAATTGACAAAAAAAATCATAATTAAAATGTTACAATTTGAAAAATTGACAAAAAAATCGTTGCGATAGTTGAGATTTATCTTTTGTTATACCTAATGTGAATACACTGCAAAAATTTTTATGAAAGCTTGGAAGGATAATGGTGTTAACAAAAATGAAGGAAGAACTTTTGAGTTCATTAAAAGAAAGCTTTCGTCTAATTAAAGAAAAGAAAGAAAAGCGTAAAACCAAAAATAAAAGAAAGCAACACATTCAGTTCAGATTCAGAAAACACGAAGATCAGTGTTCACCACATTCTGATATCATTAGCTATACAGAAGAAATAGATGTTCTTTTGTGCTTTAGATTCTCATTTTGTCTTTTGTGCTTTAAGGAATGCTTCGATGAAAATGATCAAATGGAAATAACTGGGGAGGGTTTACATATTCTTCATAAACAAAAGGATAGAAAGCAATCAAGGCATAGAATCAGTAGTTTAAAAAGAAAAATGCTACAAAAAGAAGTCAAAACGGTATGTAACAAAATTTTTTATAGTTTCAAAAATGTATTATTTTCAGGTTATTTGTAACTAGAGCAAATAGTTTTTAATACCAAAACTGATTTTCTGGAAATGGCAGTGATTTGACATATGAGCTCATATTTCAGTCAGAGTATCCTATATATTTTTAAAGCATTCTGAAGTAAATAGCCTATAATAGTTATTACTCAATAATTTTAGTTTCAAAATTCTTTGAGAAGAGTACTGACATTATATAACAAATTTGAATGGTATAATCTTTTAAATTTCAAATATGGTAAACCGGTGAGAATGGTTTAAATAAAATAAGAACATTGTAGAATTCAATAACATTTTATAGAGGTTTATTAAAACGATATATCAGGGTAGAAAAAAATTATTAAATTTTTTTTTTCATGCTAGAACCGATCTCTAATAATACTTTTTGACATTATAAAGAATTTTCAGGGAGAAAAGACAGTAAACTGTTTTTAAAATGTCATAGGCCTATTTATATATATATATATATATATATATATATATATATATATATATATATATATATATATATATATATATATATATATATATATATATATATATATATATATATATATATATATATATATATATATATATATATAATATATACTATATATATATATATATGAATTTTGAATATTTCTTTAACATTCTCAAAACCATAAAACCCTAAGTTAGAATGCCCTTGAATGAATATCTTTAGTTGGAAAGTAAGGGTAATTAACTTACGATTTCTGCAGCGTGTTCTTCGGCAGTTGGTCTTCTCTGAAAGACACTCATTGGATCGTTCTTCTGTAAGTTTTAAAATTAGAATACAAAGTTGAAAAATAACTATTATAAGCAGTAGCAAAGCAGAAATTAATTACAATTTTGAGCATATACCTATAAAATCATATAAAGAATCTGAGACAATATATAAATTAAATTTAATAAAATTTTAATTCTTGATGATGATGATAAAAAAAAAAAACACACACACACAAACTGTAAGTCGAAGTGAACATAACAGAACATAAAAGGTTCTCTTTTTCAAATTGATAGAGAACTGCTACATTTAAATATATTGATCAATTATCAATAAACTACTTTAAAAAAAAGAATTTATATTTAATGCTATATATAATGATTAGTAGGTTATAACATATTAATGTTAAATACACCTTTCCTTTCAATATTGATCAAAACTTTTAAGCAATATATATATATATATATATATATATATATATATATATATATATATATATATATATATATATATATATATATATATATATATATATATGATCATGTACCAGACTTTCACCCTAACTCTGGTGGAACATTAGTAGGCCTTTGGCCTTTGCCCACCAGAGGGGAGAAAAAAAAAAAAAAAAAAAACTTCTAACTTCTAAGAAGTTTAAGGTAAAATGTACCTCCTGCAACTGCAATGGCAGTGGGCTTCCAACACCTCCTCTACTGTGTGCTTTGTAGTTTCTTCTTATTTTATTGTAGCACTGACAGCAAATAAAACGCTTCCTCTTTAAATCTGGAGTTATGTCTAGTTTCAAACCCATTTTCTATATATATATATATATATATATATATATATATATATATATATATATATATATATATATATATATATATATATATATATATAATATATATAATATATATATATATAATTTTATTTTTTTTTTTTTTTTTTTTTTTTTCATTAAAAAAATAAAAATTTCTTATTTTTTTTCTACATAATTACTATAAGTAATACTGCTCAACCAGAGAATAGGTATGAGGAACATTGACGTAATTTACGTTCAGTATATCTAATTCCTAACTAATGTTTTGTCAAACTAAGTTCAATCTGTTGGTTATAACGTAGGATTTAAATATTTGAATTCTGACAATGTAAGAGAATCTGGATTTGCTTAAAATAGAAATTGATGATAAATTTGACATTTATGGAGACTAAGAGCAAAAGCTAACAAAGAACAAATATGAGAACCTGGCAATGCTACTATTAAAAATTTTTTAATGGTAAAGATACAAAAAGCATTTTGTCATGTTGAAAAGTATTGGGAAGTCATTATGATTTCAGATCCCAATATTCAGTGAAGCAAATTCTAAGGTTTGAAATTAAATATTAACCAGGCTTGTCTGAAAAGAATATAAAAAACTTGTTACAACTTCTGTTCAAACAATTTTCTAAACAATAAATACTTTAAAATATATTTTAATATATTAATATTTAAAAACCTAGTGTAAAAGTGTGCTTAAGTTTTACCTTACATTGAAATTAATAATTTTATGCAGTTTTGTATCTCATAAAGTCAATGTGATATACTGTTTGTAAAATGACAAGGTGATATCACTACAAAAAAATTATATTTTAGTAATGTTAAATAATAAGACTCAAAAACTTTGTAAAGAATGCATATGAGCTAGAAGTTAGAAGGGTTAGAACTATATTTTAAAACAGGGTGTATAAAAGAAATTTATTAGTAGTTATGGATAGGGTTAAATTGAATGAGAAATTATGGTCGTCTGAATGTAAACTCCTTTTAAGAGAAGGTATGACATCCAAGTTGCTTGCCTTTATAATGCCTAAGAACAAAAAAAAAAAATTCTTATACATAATGTATGTAAAGGCATAGGCCACCTAAGGAGAAAGATTTCCAGAAAAGGTTAACTTCACACTTGAACTAGAATTCCGCAATTATAGGAGATTGAATACAGAACAGGAGCTTTATTGTCAAGCATGTATATTTTAAGCATATAGTCACATTTTCAAATGATTTAGTCTCACTCATTTCTGAATTTTCTTGATCAAACTATAAGATCAATCCAGTAATGAGCAATGACAGTGTGAGGGGTATATGAGGGGAAATTTTGAAAATACAAAGAAAATGTCTTTTATGAAGGTAAAGAAGTGAATACAAACAGCAAAATTATTAAAGGTTTCATTCCACAACTACTTTTACTTCCAAGTTTTTCAATATATCAATACAGCCAGAATAAATGTTTATATGGTATATATTGTAACAGCAGGAAACAGTAAGTAAGAATTTCATATAAAAAAAAAAAAAAAAAATTTATATTAAACGTTATTTTGTATTCCAAATGGATTAATGAAAAATATATTACTACCATAAATAATTCAAACTACAGTAATAATAATAATAATAATAAAAAAAGTTCTTTACCACTAAAACATCCGCTACATCTAATTCATCATCGACCATTTTTTGAAGAGTAAATCTTTGATAACCTCTGGATTTAGATGCTTCGAAAGGACATTTGCAGAGAAGGCAAAATGATGCATAATATCTATTTTCTTCTCGTTCTTTCTCTTTCATTTTATATTTACTGACTGGAGGAGCGACACCACTGGCTTTCAAGGCATCATCATGAGCCTTTTTAAATGCTTGTTTCAGTTTCTTCTGAAGTTTTATTTTTCGAGCTTCATCTTGTTGTTTTCGTTTCGCTTCTACAGCTTTTTTCTTTGCTTCAGTTGATATAAACCTTTAAAAATGTTTTTTGATTATCAAAAATAAACTACTTCAACTTCATTCTAACTTTATGACAACAACATTGCATACCAAGTGAAAACAATTTTTGGTTAATAAGTTGCAAATAAACTTCATTAAAAAGGCAAATGAAATTATGTAATTAAAGAAAATACTTATACCAACCACAAAAGGAACTTTAAAAATTAATACATTCTTGCTTACTGTAGCATAAAAAAAAAAAAAAAGTTAACATACATATATATCAATAGATAACTTCTAAACAATTTTTATTTTTTGAAATTTAAAATGCTTACTTACGTTGCATATTCTTCTGCTATAGTTTCATCACAATCCCAACATATATAATGATTATTTTTCTCTTTCTCAGGTAAAGACAATAGTTCCATCTCGTGAAGAGCTTTAAAAACTTCCACCTGACAGTCACTGGAACCCAACTTTTTGTATAGAGGTTTTCCTTCTGCTATTTCACCGCAAGCTACACATTTATCACTCATCTTGGCTTGATATTAGGTAACAAGGGAGTAATAAACACCTGGTATAGCAGATACCAAGTCTAACAAATATTATCGTTTATAATAAAATATGACCATGAATTAACTGATCTGCAACAAAAATTTATATAAAAAGAATTAAAAAGTTATATTAAGATACAGTTTCTAGTATTTAGGCAATTAACTAAACTTTAACCAACACTTTCAGCTCATTTGGTTTAAAATTACTTTTGTAAAGAGAGAAAACAAGGTACAATAGAATCATATATTAATAGTATATGTACTAGGAACACATGATTTATCAGGTGATTATACAAAATTAACTATTTTGATGATTAATTGGTAATCATACATTCAAAAAATTCAACAGTAAAAATTTTTCAACCAAATCTTTAGGAGGGCATCTAAAATCAAAACACAAAGATGAACATTTACTAGCAGAAGAGGAGCAGTCAAAAGAAACAGAAAAGAAAAGAAAATATTGAAAAAAAGAAAAAAAAAAAAAAATTTTCTTATATTTTGTTTGATTTAATCTACAATTAATAAGTATAATTTTCCATTTTAACCCCAGTTTTCCCATTTTTAGCCAGGGTCAGGGCCAGTAAAAATGGCCAGAGTCAGAGCCCTGGTCGGTCCATAACAACAATTTCAAAAGATATTGCAAGTAGGGTGCTGAAATTTTGAATCTCTAGGTACTTTTTGCCATTAAGTTGAATAATTATAGTTTTAAGAACACTAGAATGAAAATAAGAGAAACAGGGTGGGCCCAAAGTTTGGGAAAATGCTTGTCATGAAAATAAATTTCCATTTTCAATCAACAATAAAATTGTGATTTTTGTTTTGCAGCATTCTATTTTTGCATATTGGCAATATGTGGTGAGAAAAAACTGTTTTTAAGTCCAAATATATCCAAGCTATGTTAATTGCTTAGATGCGGTCATCCAAAATTGACATTTTGTTTTCATGGCCATTTTTTGCCAATTTTGAAGGCCAAATTTTGGATTGTAGGTATTCTCCAATCTTTTTTTTTTTTTTAACAAACACCATTGGAAAGAGCATGCTTTCATTGTTCTATACACATTTTTCATTTTGGTACCTCTAAAGATAAGGTCATTTTGAGAAGATTAACAATTGTGTTGGCTGTTAAATTTATTATGCAATATAGCTACAATTGCATGATGACATGAAGGTTTTATTCACATATTCAGTAAATAAAAGCATTTACTAGTAACATTCATAAGTATTAGTTTTCAATATTGATATAACAAAGCCTATTTCATTAATAATTTTTATTTCTTTATTTCAAATAAGAAAAAAAAAGTAATTTTGCTATATCCAAAAATATAAGTACAAATATTAATTAATATATAAAGTTTTTTGCTGAAATGATGTTAACTAAAAAGGAAAGTGAAAGATTGAAATCATGCGCTATTGGAAGAGCTAATATATCTGGTAACTGTCATGAAACAGTGCATGTTAAAACAACACAATTTCACGAGAAAATCAGGAGCCATTAAGGAGACGAAGTGGCATAGAATTCAATGAAACACCATACATCTGTTTGCATCATGAATCATTGTTTTTACAAAAATATAGTTTTCTGTAAAAACCTTGCTGCAATCCTTTACAGAAAGAGAATCATATTAACTAAACCTCTTAGAACAATTGATACCAATACAGCAGACACTCTGTACAAACTGTGCACAAAATGCAGAATTAGAATTGCTCAATAGACAACATGAATCATCACCATTACCAAGGGATGAAGATTTACATATTTCCATGGAGGTTTCTACTTCTGTAAATACAAGCCTAACTGCTGTTGGTGCCTTCACTTTGAAATTTAGTAAGGTCAGTGAAAAAGATTGTTAGTTATGGAAAGTGGAAAGTACAGGAAACAGAGTATTAACTGATAAAGTTGCTTTTATTAGTGGCATAGACCCCAAACTCCTGAATGCAGACTCCAGTATAAGTAACAAATGTTTAAACTACCTTGAATATATGGAGGTTATTCAAGATTAAAAAAAAATGCTTATATCCAATAGAGTACAAAAAATTCAGATTTTAACGTTGTTACTGGAAACATTGTTGAAAAGGTAGGGATATTAGCACTGCCTAAAGAATGTCAGGGAAAGAAAATTTCAGATGAGTTAAGCAAAAGATTGAGAAATTTTATGAAGATGATTATGAATTTAGTAGAATATATTCTGGAATGAAGGACTATGTCTGTCAGAATTAAAGGACAAAAATTTAAAAGAGTAAATGCCTATGGCTCAGCAACCTTAAGGAAATATTCATTAATTATCATGAAAGACATGAACCTGAAGTAGGGTTCTCAAAATTTTGTGAACTACAACCAAAATGGTATGTAACTTACATCATCAGGGATGCATTCTATTTGTGTTTGTATGGATCATCAAAATGTAAAACTTTTATCAAAGATGATTTCAGGGAGCATAACTGTCTGTAACACAGAATCCAAGAAATGCATGCTTCATAGGTGAGAGAACTGCCCTGTAGAAGATGGGCTACAAAAATTTTTAACTGATATTTTTCAAGTAAATGACCCAGATGAATTGCTTGTATTTAAATAATGGATTCATACAGATAGACACACATTAGAGATTAAACAACAGTCTTTTGAGGATTATATTACTGAATTAACATCAAAAGTTTACTCTTTCTAGCCATCATTATATTGCAAAACAACTAAGTCAACACTTAAAAACACACAGAAAACTTACCATTTTATTGGTATTTACACCTACTAAAATACCAAACACTGGTATTTTAGGTTAAGAAAATTAGATATAACTTTAATTGAGATTAATTTAATTATAAGGAAGGAGTAGAATAGTCAACATTCACTTAAATTAATGATTATAAGCATTTTTTCAGAAAATTACAGATTCTGTATAATAGTTTAAAAAAAGAACAAAAATATTTAAATTTTTTTTTCCTGATTTACAATAGTGATTCAACAAGTTTACCTTACCTTAAGGAAAAGTTTGAGAAAATGTAAGATATAAAATTATCAATATAATCTGTATTTATACATATTATTGCTGTGTATCAAATTTGTATAATTAAGCTACATTATTTGAAAATTATTACTTTGTTTATACTTTTAGTCACTATGGCTAAAAGATTAGCTTCAGTAGCATGGGTGCATTTTACAATGTTTCAGGATAGGCTTGAAATAGCTAAATGTAACATCTGCAGCCAGAAAATTAAAAGAGGACCTCCTGGTGCCACAAGTAAAAATTTTTTCAACCAAACCATTATGGGGGCATCTAAAATCAAAACACAAAAATTAACATTCACTAGCAGTAAGAAGTAGTCAAAAAAAAAAAAAAAAAAAAAAAAAAAAAAAAAAAAAAAAAAAAAAAAAAAAAAAAAATTGAAAAAAGATGAAAAATCTTAATTTTCTTATATTTTGTTTGATTTAATCCACCATTAATAAATATAATTCACAATTTCAACCCCAATAGGTAAACCCCTGTTTTTCCTGATTATTAGCTGGGGCCAGTAAAAATGGCTGGGATTGGGGCTCTGGTCAGTCTGTAGCTGTCAGAGCTCTGACAGTGAAAGTATCACAGCTACAGTATTTTCAATGGCAGTTTTACCTCTTTTGGAACAAACAAATAAAGAAAAGTTATCAATATATGTAATACACTTTATTTCAAATATACATGCTATTGACATACTTATGCAAAATTTCATAGAAAATTAGATCATGAAAAGGATAAAATAAAATGAACAGTTCTTGAGCTTGAACAGAAATCAATTACAGAAGAAAAATTAGCTTACAGAGAATAATGCACAAATCATGTGCAGGATATATATATATATATATATATATATATATATATATATATATATATATATATATATATATATATATATATATATATATATATATATATATATTGTAAAACAGGGTAAAACTAACCAATATTTTAAAAATATCAACTTTACAAATATTTTTTGGGGAAATATAAACCTTTCTGAATATTTTTATATAAAAAAGTATATAGAAATATTCTAAGTTTGCTAATACAAAGCTAGACAATTAAATGTAATTTAAATAGACTTCTTGGTTGGGCTGAAAAGTAGCAAATGAGTTTTAATAATAAAAAGTGTAAGGTTCTTTATGTAGGCTATTCTAATGAAGAATTTCAATTACAAAATGTATGGGGAATGGCTTGAGTCTGTGGATAAAGAAAAAGATTTGTGTGATTATCAATAGTAGTTTGAAAGTGTCAAAACAGTGTTTAGAAACTAGGAATAGAACTAACAGTATGCTAGAAATAAACTGCAATGTTAATATTAAATGGTAATCAGTAAGCTTTATAATGGTTATGTTAGACCACTGTGTAAAGGTTTGGGCTACTTATTTAAGAAAAGACATGAATATATTGGAGGGAGTACAGCACAGAGCAACTAAAATGATTTTTGGTTTTAAAAACAAGAGTTACAATGATATTTTAATTAAAAAAGGGGATGTTTTCAGTAAAAAGATTATTTCAAAGAGGTGAGTGATATGATTCAGATTTTCAAAATGTTTTCATCAACTGACGATGTAGATGTATATAAGTTCTTTTTACTAGATCACAGTAAGAATACCAGGTTGTCATAAAAAATAAATAAAAGAGATATCCCATTTAGATTTGAGAACATTTTTTTAGCAACAGTAATTTCTTCAATTGCTTACCACAAGATATTATTAATAGTAACTTTTAAATTTTAAGAAAAGGTTACATCAATATATGGAAGATTAAAGTATAGTATGATTGACTCTGCTTTTAAGGTAACATTTTAATGGGTATTTTTGATAATCCCTTGTGATATCAGGCAGGACTAGGGAACTGGAGCCATTTCTAAAATTGTGGGTGGAGCCGAAGTTGGAGCCCAAAAAAGGAAGCAGCTCCAGCTCCAAATATATTCTGCTATCATATTAGAATTCATTATTTCATCTTGAATATTCATTTTTTAAAATTTTTATTGTAATTCATTACTTCTCACACTGTGAATTGTGAAAAGGTTTCTGTCCATAACCTCTGATTTTATTTTGCTTTAAACTTTATTCTCTTCATTTTCCAAGTATCACACACACACACACTATATATATATATATATATATATATATATATATATATATATATATATATATATATATATATATATATATATATATATATATATATATATATATATCAGGCAAATATTTTATAATAATATATAGTAATCAGTAATACTGAAGGCATACAGCAATATAAAATAATTTTAATTTTCTATAAAACTGATTTGTAACATTTTCACAATGAAAATCAGGCAATGTAATAAATTATCAGTATCCAAATATTTCAGAAAAAGTGAAATTGAAAATATTTTGCTTTGTCAGGTTGCAATAGATGAAGTCATCTGTGAATTGAAAATAAGTACTAAGACACCTAACTTAAAATGCCATTGCAAAGGCAACATCTTGAAATCTTTAGGTAAAAGAAGAAAACCAAAGTAAGGTTACATCAGTTATCCAACACACCTCATGTATACAACCTTCTATTTCAAGATTTGTAACAATTCAAAAGGAGATGATATCAATGACAGCTGAAAAATTTAAAACTCAAATTATCCAAATGGCTGTACATAAAGGAGTACCCTTAAATTCTTTTTCTCCAGCATTTACAGGATTAAATGGAGAATTAGCCAAAAAGTTAGGCCTTTCTATGGAAAGGCATGATGTCAGAAAAATGGTGATAAGTGAAGCTGAAAGGCAGAAAAAAGTGCTGGAATAAATGCTCCATGGGATCTTTTTCTTCTAAAACTGGATGCTTATACTAGACAGAGAATAATTTATTTTGCAATAAATGTCTAATTTAGTAACTTTATGAAATAATATGTACTTTAGCCATTCAAGAAATGAAAACACAACTTGCATCAGAATTTATAAAAAATTTAGTTGAGGAACAGTTGTAATGGATAATGCATCCAATATGATAAGTGCAATAAACTCAATGTAGACCCCTCTGAAATAGATATGAATTTAGATTGTGAATCAGAAATTTGTGTCACTAACCCAAAAAATTGTGAAGATGGTTTAAAAACGAAATTAAATGAAGATGTGAAATCATGAAGTAGAAAGGCTTAAAGCGATCCTTTGTTATCCATTCTTAGTGACTAAAAGATTACAAGTAGCTGAGTTAACCCCTGGCTTCTTTTATAGAGAGTGGCAGTAACTTATGCTGACATTTTCTCAAATACATGGAACAATTGCAGATGCAATTAGAGTCAATGGAAAAAAAAGAGAAAGTTCTCCTAAATATATATTATATTGATCCTATGTACCAGATTATGCTGAATGATGTACAGCTCAGAAGAAAGATAGCATTGATTAAATATAGTAATTTGAATGGAGCAATATAATTCAAAACAATCAGGTACTCAAAAAGGAAATTAAAAATGCCAAGCACTTAATGAAATTAATAAACTTAATGTAAACCAACCTTCAACTTCATCATCACCTTTAAATTGCCTTAAAGGCAATACCACATTGCCCAAATTCAGAATATTGCTTAAAAAGTAACTTCAATGCCAATAATACAAGTTAGTGTGGAATACCTGTTTTCACCCCTTCAAATAATCTGGTCAGACTTACGAGCCTCAATGAAAGGGATCTAATTAAAACCATACTGTTTTGTAAAATATTCATTTTAAATAAAATTTTAAAATAATTATTCATTTCTTTTGATGAGTACATTTTGTTTTCTAAATCAAGTTGTAATGATTTAAAAAAAAAAAAATGATACTTTGCATTGTGAGAGCAAAGTTATGCCCAGCTCAAAACTATTATATAAGATTGAGGCTTTGAGTCCCATTGCTGTGAAACTGCATTTGGGCTAATGTTCCTAAGTGGTGCAAAAAAAAAAAAAAAAAACTAAATATAATGGTATAAGAATTAAGAAAATCTTTAAACCAAAAGCAGATCCACAGCTAGAGCAGAAGTCACTCAAATCAATGGCTCTACAGCTGGAGCCACAGCTTACAAAGACTCTGGAGCAGGAGCTGTAACAAATTTCACCAGTTCCACAGCCCTGATATCAGGAATTTTCATGTTAGTTTAGAATTTACATGAAGCATTTATTTATAGCTTGTTAAACTGCATATTGCATGTGAAATATAATTGGCTAGTTTCCATACGGAAAATTGGCTATGTAAAGAAGAATAATATAAATACATAAAAAGACAACCACCTAAAAATTAATAAAAAATATTTATGCTGCGAAAACGAAATTGAATATCTCTTAAACAATCAAATTTTTCCTTTTCTAACAATGTTCAGATATCTCCATTTTCTATATTTAGAAAAGAAAATGGAATTAAATAATGAACTAAAGTATATATAATATAATATATATATATATATATATATATATATATATATATATATATATATATAATATATATATATATAATATATTAAAGTAATATGGCAATAAGCTTGTATCCCACGACAATGTTTAATCTATCGGTTAGGCCTGTATCCCAAGGTAACATCAGTTGTTCAGGTTATGATAAGTCGAACTAAGTACACTAGAAAAGTAAATAATAATTAGAATAACAATAATATTAATATTCATAGGCCTAAATAACAGCTAAATAATAATAAACGTCAAAAAAATTTCATTGATTTATCGATATTTCCATATATCAAAGGTCAGAAAACTTAATCTTTACAACTTTAATTACAGTACATTGCAAAAAATAACGAAATCGAAAGACAAATATGGGTACCTGGTATTAAATTATTTTGCTTATTTTTGTATGATAGCTGAAAAACAGTTGCTTCACCATTCAGAGTAAAAATATATATTTTTTTAAGTTTCTTTTTATTATGCATTTATATTACTTTACCTTAAAGTAAAAGCCTGTGCAGAATGCATCGAAATATATTTTAACTTCATATTTTCAATATAGTGAAAAATAGAGGTATCATGCTAGATCGAATTATTACCATTAGTTTCACTGAAACTAAATTTTTTGAAAATTCTGAAATAATCAAAGTTTAACAGGTCATTTCATGTTTTAAATACAATTATTTAGTATCAGAATCATATGACTACTGGCTTTAAAGGTCATGAACTTATTTTAATTATACATGGCCTATACGATTTCAAAAACCATAATTTAAATTTTCAACACTTGAGCAGGCCATATCAAAAGATGGGGCCTACCTACATCACATTAACACCACCAATTTTTAACCAACCACAAAACAATGAACGTATATACTGCCATTAAATAAGTTACATTCTAACATCATTGCCTATTACAAATGTCAAAAATTTGTCAAGCTTGTATTGCGAAAGGTTTCTAAATATAAACAAAATTTAAATTCTTTTAATTTCAAACATATTTCCTTAATCCAATGGTGAAGCAAAACAAATACAACTCTTGCGAGGTGCTGCAGCCTAAATCAGAGGCGCAATAGCTCTTTGTAACGGTATTATTTACAAACAAATTTTTTTCTCCACTCGAAAAAAGGAATGAACGTTTTATTGAACGTTCTTGCATCATATTATAAAATAAAGTAAAAAAGTGATAAAATTTTCTTTAATAACAGTTTAGAAAGAAAAATTAAATATTAATTTTAAAACTAATTAATTATAATTGATTCATTTAGTAAATTAATTTTTAATAATATTTTTCGTAACATTATAAAATAATTTAAAACTGATTACTTAATAACTATAATTGATCCATCAGAAAATTAATTTTTAGCAGTATTTTTCGAAACAAATTCTTTATGAAAAATAAATTTAAAATTATAAATTAAAAACTCAAGCTGGGTTAATATATATATATATATATATATATATATATATATATATATATATATATATATATATATATATATATATATATATATATATATATATATATATATATATATATATATATATATATATATATATATATATATATATATATATATATATATATATATATATATATATATATATATATATATATATATATATATATATATATATATATATATATATATATATATATATATATATATATATATATATATATATATATATATATATATATATATATATATATATATATATATATATATATATATTAAAAAAATACATTAATATTTTTGATCATGTGTGATTACAGATAGGGACATAGAACACCTGAGAGGAGAAGTACGATGAGGCATGATAGACTCTCCCAGGGTGGAAGTAGATTGAAGAAAAGAGGCTAAATTTCAGAAAGGAGGGTTAGCTACAGTACAGTTAGAGCGAATAAGAGGCGGAAAACAAATTTACAGAAGTTATTAGAAATGATTTTATTTTATTTCACCTCTGGTGTTCAAAAGTCAGAGGCCTACTAAAATTTCTACCAGAGTTAGGAGGAAAGTTGTAAACCTGGTCAAATTAAAGGCCAACATAACCTGATACACGTCGTTTGAAGGTGTGTAAGTCATAGGAAGTTGAAAAATAAATGGAGTGTGTTTCAGACTTTACCAGCAGAGTATATGTAAGATTGAGCATAACTGTTAAGTCTGGGATCAGAGAGTTGGATATAGAAAGGATGAGACTGTGTAGATAGACGAGCCGCACGAACCCTTCTCAATTGAGGAGGTATGCGACGAGAAAGTTCAGAAGAGCAGTGTCCAATTGTAATAGCGATAGTATAGAGAGAGTGACGCAACAACTCGACGGGCAGAAAGAGACTGGAGAGAATTAATGAGAGCAGGAGAGTTGATAAGACGAAAAGCCTTAGATTCCACCTTTTCAAGGAGAGCTGTATGAGTAGAATCACCCAAATGTGCGAGGCGTTCTCCATACAGTAGCGAACAACACCCCTATACAGAGCAAGCAACTGGGATGGAGTGAAGAAATACCGAAGGCGCCTCAGAACACCTAACCTCATAGAAGAGTGTTTAGAAAGAGAGGTAATGTGATCTTTCCAAGAAAGATCACAAGAAAAAGAAACACCAAGAATATTAAGAAGAGATGAAGGTCTGAGTTGAGTGTTTTCGAAGAAGATATCATAGTTGTGTGGATTTTTGAGTCGAATAGAGAGATGAAAGAATTGAGTTTTTGAGGCATTAAAACGACCA